>KN881603.1:0-14093 GCA_000934395.1 Fistulina hepatica ATCC 64428 | reverse complement strand
TCGCCTCCTCGTTTTTCAGTAACTATCTAACTTGCTTTTTTTTTCCGCTACTTGCCTACGCATGATTTTGCTACCCCGAACCTCCCTACCCTACGCTCACGCGCAAACCACACTTATGTCGTTGCCCCTTTTTATCTTCTTCGTAGATGTTGCATTCACATGGCACCTCACCCTCTTCTAGTCGTCCCTCTCGTTCTGTATCGTCGTCATATAGCTATAGCGAACTCACACTTCACCGGCCGTTTGTGATAGTGCCCTCTTGGTCTGCTAGAGTCTCACTCGTAGTCTACCTTATTCGCGCGTTCTGTCCATCGATTCGTACTTATGCTCCTCTGACTCAACCACAACTTCGTGTTCGTTAGCTCGCGCTTCAGGAGCGCGGCGCGCCGGTGTTCCGGCGTCAGAGAACGTTATATGTATCAGAAGACAAGAAGATCTGGATGGCGATGGGCGAGCAAAAGAGGACGCAGGAGCATCATGACAAAGTATCATTACATACATGGGCGAGCGAACGGGAACAAGAGCGCAAGGCAACTGATAGCGCACATATGACTCGTGCGCGGACGGCTGCTGCTGCTGTTGCTCTCATCGTAGCTGCGTAGACAGCTGCTGTGGGCGTGATTGAGAAAATGGTGACACGCAAGGTAACAAGAATCAAACTCACCTACGACTGTACCACCTAGTCCACCTATATCAGCGCGGCAAATAAGCAGAGCGCGACGGACGGCACGACCGACGCTGCCTCCTCCTCTACGTCTACTACGACCGCCGCGTCACGGTGTAGCCATGCTTCTTGACGCTCTTCGAGTACCGACCGATACACACCTTCGCGGTCATCAAAAAATTTCCATTCATAGTATGCGCATTGGGTACACATGTATATACGTTCGCGAGCGTAATCCGTAGATAAAAGTAATCAAATAAAAGGCAAAAAGGAAACCCAAATGGCAACCCTCGATCAACAAACCCCTAGCAGAATGGGGGGGAAGTAAATGACAAAAGGTAACCGGTAACCAGTAATCGATTAATCCTCCAACCATAACAAAGAAGACAAGATTCACTCATTGCACAAGCAAAGTCAAGAGGGCTGATAAGGAACAAAAACATATATGCACTGCATGGATAAATCTCAAGCGACGCCGGCAGGACTCGAACCTGCACCCACAAAGTGGAATTGATGATTCTTTCGATATGTTCACCTAATTCTAATCAATCGCCTTAACCACTTGGCTACAGCGCCGCAGAAAAGAGGAGACCTCCGTCGCACCATCAGGGCAGCCATGCCTGAAAGCACGCAATTATATTGAGATCGAGGGTTACATAGACCGCTTGGAATTAGGAATTATGACTGTGGGAAATGAAAGATGTGATTTTCTGACGTAAAGTGGACGTACTACTGCGTTAAGTAATTCTTGTTTGACTCGTTGCCAGTCGCAAGTCGATCGCTCGTGCCAGTTGCCTGATATGTCAAACACACACTTGTTGGGCAGCAGTGACCTTTGGTATGGCGGTCCCCCCCGGACAAAATTCAGAGGGGTTTACTTTGACGCTGTGACATGACATGATTCACCGTGATTACGGTCGTGGTTTAATGTTTAACTTTTGGGCTGTTTTTGATCAATAACAGTGAAGTTTAGCTTTCAAATAAATAGGTTTAACTTTGCCTGGGACCCCCGTTACGATGGTCACACACAAAAGTAATTACACAGATCATGAAACCTAAGCTCTTTGTGGCCAAATCAATTCCCCGGTGTTGCAAAGTTAAAACAATTACGCCGCTTAGTTCACAGCCCCACATCAATTCCCATGATCCAGACCCTAACTCGAACTCTAACCCTAACTCTAACCCTGACCCCAACACCTAACTCTGACCCTAACATCTAACTGACCCTAACACCTAACTGACCCAAACAGGTAACTCTAACTATAGACTGCGTAAAATACCATGAAATTTTCGGTATGTCAATAGAATTTATGGCAATATCAGTACAAAAAAGTGACTCATGTGTCATGGAACGATCGATCAAAGTTAATTCCGACTTGTGATCAGTGTGATCTCGCTTAACGTTGTGGTTTAGCTTTGCTGATGGGGAGAATAGCTTTCATGATAAATATAATTGCTTTTGATCCATGGGGTTTTGGTTCCCTCCCATCATGTCACAATCATGATCGACGCCAAAGCACCTCTTCTATCATGCAAAAGTAAAACCCCCTGAATTTTGTCCAGCAAGGACCGCCAAACTTTGGCCCTGTAAGAAGTACTTAGAGGAATGATGTCGGTAAGTAGAGCTTTGAGGAAGTCGAATAGTTTAACTGGCCAATTGGACGGATCTGCTTCCGCTCCCGCGGGAAATCGAATTCGGCAATATCATCAATCTGCACGACTTGTCAGCGATGATCTGCGGGCGCTGTAGCCAAGTGGTTAAGGCGATTGATTCGAATGCATGGTCGCACATAATCGATATCAATTCCACTTTGTGGGCGCAGGTTCAAATCCTGCCGGCGTCGTCGTAAGAAATTCGTGGTGCATCTCTTGTGACAGTTTCGACTGTACCTTTTACTTACACCTCCGAAAACGTGATCTATCCTTAGGCCTATGTATGCTTGTGGAACCTTGTTCTGCAAGTACCGCGTTGATCGCGCCCGTTCTTGAGTCGGCTAAATTTGTTTTCTTATCCTGGTTGTATTATGTGTACATGACTCTTCATGATGGCACCTTACGCGTCATTCTCGGCGGTCGGTTCTGTTACCTAAGATAAAAGATATAAAGATGTGTTCACTCGATGCAGATAATACCTGCCTCTTTTTCTCTTCCAACTCTTCTGACAATCTGACAATCAAAAGAAATGCAATCTGCTTCACCCAAGGTTCTTATTGTGAGTGCAGCAATTTCCACGCGCAGGATACCAGAAATTGGTCTTGATAAATGCGCCCTTGCATGCAGGTTGGCGCAGGACCGACCGGTCTCGTGCTAGCTTTGGCTCTGGCCAAGAATGGCGTCCCCGTCCGTGTCATCGATAAACTCGTCACACCGCGCATTGGTCAAAAGGGTCCCGGCATTCAGGTAGGCATGACGTTCAACCTCGAGGGGGACGACTGTGACGATGTACTGACGATCATCTATACACGCACAGCCCCGCACGCAGGATGTATACCAATTTCTCGGCGTTCTGGACGATATCGCAGCAGCTGGACGTCTGCCCCCCAAGGTGCACCTCTACAAGCTACCTGGGGGCACTGAGGTCGAAAAGGCGGTTGAGATCGCGCCGATCCTTGAGCCGACGCCTGCGCTACCCCATGTACGCTATCATTCTCCGTATTTTTACTCGTTTGTGCTGCATCATTCATTGTTCCAATGACCCCAATAGCGCAATATCGTTATGCTCGGCCAGGATCTCCACGAAGCCATCTTGCGCAAACACCTGCAGAAAGCCGGGTACAATGTCGAGAATGGCGTGGAGCTGCGCTCGTACGAGCAGTTTGACGATCGTGTCGAGGTGGTGCTCGCGAAGCACGGCGCGGGCGGTTCCGACATTCGGGAGACCGCGGTCTTTGACTACGTAGTAGGCTGCGACGGTGCCAAGAGTGTTGTTCGTCATGGTGCTGCCTTCACCTTCGAAGGCGAGACGCGTATGGATGAGGCGCTCGCGGTCGGCGATATCGATGTTGTCGAAGGATTGGGCAGCGAACCGGTGAGTCGACTGCAAAACATGTGTTTTGTCGCATATCGATACCGATGGGGCTGTTTAGATATGGCACCGCTGGGGCATAGCGAGGACCGGAATGTTTGTTTGCATTATGTATCGGACTTGTAGGCACTGACGATGGCTCTAGGGTTGTGATGCGCTCCTGTCCTGATGTCGGCGACAGACGGTTCAGTTTCATTGTAAGCTTGCCTGGCCGTGTCGATGAAGTACTAACTGGCAGGGACAAAGTGATTGATGCATTCTACGAAATCACTGGACGCCGCGATGTAGAATTCGGAGAGTTGGTTTGCCTGAGCAAGTATCAGTGAGTTAATTTTATTATTCGATGATGTTGTGTTGCTGAAAGTAGTGCGTGACCAGGCCGAACATGCGAATGGTCAACGATTTTAGGATGAATCGAGTGTTTGTCGCGGGTGGTGAGTGTGCAATGCCGGTTCTTTTGTTATTGCGACTCACGGTCTGTCCATCTGACAGATGCTGCTCATGTTCACAGTCCTACTGGTGGACAGGTGAAAATCCCATGTCTCGAATTTGTGCTATCTATTGATCATGTTGCAGGGCCTGAACTCGAGTGTCCAGGACGCGGTCAGTCACTCATGATCTCTGCCGTTTTTCTGCTGACATCGTAATCGCTCTGCAGTACAACCTCGCTTGGAAGCTCGCCCTTGTACTCAAGGGCTTCGCTTCGCCGACGCTTCTCGACTCTTACAGCTCGGAGCGCATCCCTGTTATAGCCGAGATGCTCAACCTGAGCACGCGGCTGCTCAACAAGACATTTGAACATCGCCCCGATCCAGACTCGACACTCCATCGCGGTGGCGCACTGAATCAACTTGGTGTCAACTACCGCGGGAGTCCCATTGTCATTGACGAGCGTACCCCCGACGGCCAAACGAACAATCCTAGTGTGTATGTCGCCACTGGTATCCTGCAGGCGGGTGACCGTGCGCCAGACGCGCCGCTTAACAAGGGTGGCGTCATTGTAAGGCTCTTCGACATCTTCAAGCCGGCGGAGCATCACGTCTTGGTGTTTTCCACCAACAGAGACGTGGTAGACACAATCGCGGCGGCTGTATCGACATTTCCTGCAGGCACGGTGTCTGCGTCGGTGATCGTCCCTGTCGGAGCCTCGGTTGATGATGTGAAACTTCCTGTATTGGAGGACAAAGGTGGCGCTGCGTATACGGCATACGATACCTCCACTTCCACGGAGACGATGATTGTGATTGTACGCCCTGATGGGGTTGTGGGGGCAGTTCTTGTGAGCACAGATGGGATAAAGCGGTACTTTGCGAAGATTTTCAATGCGTAGGATGCGTAAATACTATGAAGGCGAATCTCTATAAATGAAAGAATGGAACCCTGGATTCATGAACTACATTTTACATATTTCTGACAATCGAAGCCAGGGTAGAAGTTCAGACTCCGAACGTATAAGGTATGACAACGGAACGAGACCAATCCGGGAGTGGTGATAAGCGTTAGACGTCGTTCCCGTGATTGCCGTGTCTCAGAAGTACAAACGCCGTGATGATCTACAGACGTACTTCCGTTGGAAAGGGTTTGTGTGTCGGTCTCGTCGTCGGATCCTCTGCTCTTGCTTCCATCATGTCCTTAACTACGTGGTCCCCGTGTCGGTCCCATCACAGACGTTACATCGGTCTTGGCATCAAATTTACGCCTCAAATCCTGTCCGCGTCGTCACCATTTCATCAGTGTTTCGTGTTTTCCCAAAAGAGAGATCTCTTCTAGCGGCGACAGCTTCGGCTGTGCCTTTAGCTTTATCCCTCCAGAGCATATCTGCAAGCTCGTGGACCTCGTTCAGTACCACATCCACCTTGTCGTACAAGGTCGTACACATTGAATACAGCGGTAAACAAATTGCCCCTGTTGTCGTAGAACCGTTCCAAGATATGATAAAGATATGATAAGATCACACAACGGAGATCTATGTAACCGTGTCTCGTCATCACGATGGCCTCAGGCTCGTCGCCGTCCATGGCCGTCCTTCCGCGTCATTCTCCTGAGTCTTGATCTTATCGTATAAAGATGGGGCACCGTTCACACGCCACGGACAACCATACCAGCTCTTTTCTCTTCCCACACTTCTGAAAATCAACGCAATGCAACCGCCCTTGCCCAAGGTTCTTATTGTGAGTGCAGCATTTCCTCAGGGAGTCCACATGCAGGATAGCAGAAATCGATCTTGACGCGCCATCTTGCATGCAGGTCGGTGCAGGACCGACGGGTCTTGTGCTAGCTTTGGCTTTGACCAAGAATGGCGTCCCCGTTCGTGTCATCGACAAACTCATCACGCCGCGCATCGGCTCGAAGGGTCCTGGCATTCAGGTAGGCACGTTCAAGGCTTGAACTCGACGGGGACGATTGTGGCAATACCGACGATCATATACACCCAGCCCCGCACGCAGGATCTGTACCAATTTCTCGGTGTTCAGGACGATATTGCGGCGGCTGGACGTCTGCCCCCCAAGGTGTACCTCTACAAGATGCCTGAGGGCATTGAGGTCGAAAAGGTGGTCGAGGCGGTGCCGATTCTTGAAACGACGCCCGCGCTACCCCATGTACGCGACTCTCCGTATCAACTGACCAACTTCGTTGTTGAAGTGGCCCAATAGCGCAATATCATCATGCTCGGCCAGGACCTCCACGAAGCCATCTTGCTCCAACACGTGCAGAAAGCCGGGTGCATTGTCGAGAGTGGCGTGGAGCTGTGCTCGTACGAGCAATTTGATGACCGCGTCGAGGTGGTGCTTGCGAAGCACAGCCCGGAGGGTTCTGACATTCGGGAGACCGCGGTCTTTGATTATGTGGTAGGCTGCGATGGTGCCAAGAGTGTTGTTCGGCATGGTGCTGCCTTCACCTTCGAAGGCGAGCGTCTGGATGATGCAGCTGTCAAGGGAGATATCGACGTCCTTGAAGGATTGGGCAGTGAAAATGTGAGTGGGTGGCAAATCTATATTTTGTTATAGAATGATATCGATGGGACTGCTTAGGTATGGCACCGCTGGGGCTCAGTGAAGACTGGAATGTTCGTTTGCATTTGACGGAACGTGGCGGACTTCTATTTACTGACGATGGCTCCAGGTTTGGCTTGCGCGCCTGTCCTGATGTCAGCGACAGGCGGTTCAGTTTCGTTATAGGCCCGCCCGGCCATGCCGATGAACTGCTAACTGGCAGGGACAAAGTAATCGATGCATTTCACCAAATCAGTGGACGCCGTGATGTAAAATTCGGAGAGTTGGTTTGCCTGAGCAAGTATCAGTGAGTTGATTTTATTATTCAATGATGTTGCATTGCTGAAAACAATGCGTGACCAGGCCGAACATGCGAATGGTCAACGATTTTAGGATGAATCGAGTGTTCGTCGCGGGTGGTGGGCGTACAATGCCGATTCTTTTGTTATTGCGACTCAAAGTCTGCCCATCTGACAGATGCTGCACATGTTCACAGCCCTACTGGTGGGCAGGTAAAATATCATGCCTCAAATATGTGCTATCTACTGATCATATTGCAGGGCCTGAACTCTAGTGTCCAGGACGCGGTCAGTCACTCATGAGCTCTGTCATTTTTTTTTTTGCTGACAACGTGACCGTCATACAGTACAACCTCGCTTGGAAGCTCGCTCTTGTGCTCAAGGGCCTCGCTTCTCCCACGCTGCTCGACTCTTACAGCTCGGAGCGCATCCCTGTCATAGCCGAGATGCTCAACATCAGTACGGGACTGCTTAACAAGGTGATGGAGCACCGCCCCGATCCAGACTCGACGTTCCGTCGCGGTGGTGCCTTGAACCAACTTGGTGTCAACTACCGCGGGAGTCCCATCGTCATTGACGAGCGCACGCCGGAGGGTCAAACGAAGAACCCTAGCGTGTACGTCGCCACTGGTATCCTGCAGGCGGGTGACCGTGCGCCAGACGCGCCGCTTAACAAGGGTGGCGTCGTTGTAAGGCTCTTCGACATCTTCAAGCCGGTGGAGCATCATGTCTTGGTGTTTTCCACCAACAAAGACGTGGTAGACGCAGTCGTTGCGGCTGTATCGACATTGCCTGCAGGCACGGTGTCTGCGTTGGTGATCGTCCCCGCCGGAGCCTCGGTTGGTGATGTGAAAGTTCCGGTTTTGGAGGACAAAGATGGCGTGGCGTATACAGCATACGATATCTCCAATCCGACGGAGACGACGATTGTGATTGTACGCCCTGACGGGGTTGTTGGCGCAATTCTCGTGAGCGCGGATGGAATAAAGCAGTACTTCGCGAAGATTTTCAGTGCGTAGCCTAAATATGATGAAGGCGTGCATACCTCCGTAAATGGAAGTAACCGTAATATGCAAATCTTCCTCAATTTGTGTCATTGTGCTCAATCAAGAAATTTTATCATGTGTATATCCACGTAGTTCAGAATCACTGTCAAATGGTCCAAAATTGCAATTTTTTGTCACATCTTCCTTTGGTTCTTTTAGAACTGCAACCTAATTCCTCGACGAGAGATAGCTCTAGCATATATACAAGCATGAATTTAGCGTGAAATCAGAGCGAAAATATATCGTACAACAATGCATGGTCGGCATTCGACCAACAGCCATACATAGACGGTATGCTCGTGAAACGGAAACATATACATATGTCAGAAGAAAGCCAAGGAATCCGATGAACAAATAGCACCGCTTTAAATAAGACCGATCGCGGTGGCAGCGACAAGTAAATCGAACGAATTAGCTTGGATTGACGAGAACATATTCGATGAACTGCAAACAAAAAAAAGGCAGGTCGCACCACGTCAACCAACCCATCACAACTTCAGAAAGAAAGAAAGATATTTAAAAAAAAAAAAACAGGACTTACACTATTATAGGGCCTTTTCGGCGGGCGACCGTGCACGGGAAGACTTTCTGGAAGCTCGGGACGTTCTGAGAACGGCAAGGGCCGTCCTTCGTGCGACATCCAGCCCTCCCCACTGTCGGGATAATTCTTCAGGTCGTCAGGATACTCCTTGTTCACCGGCGCGTACACGACATAGCCGGCTTCCGTCACGTGGTCGCCTCTGCGATTCCAGTATCCACGCCTCCTGTGTGCTGGGCGCCCAGTAGGAAGCATCGCAGGTCTCTGCTGCTGCTGCTGCTGTTGTTGTTGTTGCTGTTGGCTTCTTGCCTGGGCATGTGCTTGCGCCTGCGCGCTTGCAGAGCTGACAGGGACGGATGCCCCCGATTGTGGCCACGCAGTTGTTGTTGTCGTAGCGGGCTGCACAGGGCTGACTTTAGTCGGCGACGGACCCGTCGACGATGTTTGCGTCTGCGTCTGTGTCTGCGGGGCATAAATTGACCCGGGGCCGTACACACCCTGTTGGGGCGGCGTCGTCTTCACAGGAGTGCGCTGCTTGCTCGCCGCCGAAGTCGAAGCCGACTGCCGTGGCGACGACTTGTGGCGGTGGTGGTGATGTCTCCCACTGTCGCCATCATCAGACAGAATTCTGTCAAGCATCTTCGAGAGCGCCGGTGATTCCTCCGGAGGCTGTGGCAACGGATTGTACTTCGGAGATACTCGCACTGGATTGGGGCTGGTTGACGAGATATTTGTCCTGTTTGGAGACGCGTTGTGGGAGGAAGAGGTCTGCGGGGTTGCGGGGGATGCAGATGATGACTTTGCCCCGTTTGGAACAAGGGCTGTGTCAGGCAGCGGCGGGATGAAGGGCGTGACGTTATACGACGCTCCAGCGGTGTACGCGGTCTGTCCGTTCTGTTGCGCGGTTGATGCTGGCGCGGGCTCTGGTGGTGTTGTGTAGGCTGTCGTGTAAGACGAGCCGGTTTGTCGGTAGGAGTGTTGATATGGCTGCGATGTTGTCTGTGCCAGAGGGGGGATCGACGTCGCGAAAGTACTGGACGATCCGTGCCGATCTGCCTTATTTTTTGAAGCGGCAGCGGCAGCTGACGCAGAGGACATCGGCTGCTGCGACGCAAGTGGTGCGACTGGGGGAGGCGGCGGTATGTACGGCGCTGTTGGAGCAGTGCGGGCAGCCGCTGCAGACGCTGACGATAGAACAGGACGCTGCTCCGGTATCGCCATCAACGAAGATGTCTGCCTCAGAGAGGACGACATCTCCCCTGAAAACTGCAGGGACGAAGCAGGAGCCGAAGCATGGCCCGTCAATGTTCTGTGGGATCCATCACGGTTATGGTGATGATGATAGTCTCCGTCCGGCTCTTCGGAAAACGCAGCTACACCTGTGACACTGCTGTTGATATTATGATGCAGGCGGGCACCTTCGAGCTGAGCAGACGGCTGTGAATCGAAATTCGCCCCATATCCATTGTCGTAAGAACTACGACCATGCCGGCTGGACTCGTTCACGCTCGACGAGCTATTCGTACGGTGCGAACTCTTCCGGCGAGTGGGCGTCTGCGGGCTACTAGCCGTCCTAATCTCGCGGCTCTTGTAAAACTCCGGCGTCTTCACGATAGCTGGAGAAAAGGTGGGCTTGAGCTCTAGATTACGGTTAGTATACGACTCGTATCTCTGCGCCGCAGGGGGCTGCGAGGGGTTTACCGCGGAGGGTATCGGGATGGGCAACGAGCGGGAGGGTTCGGCGCTACTGGTCATGCCGGAGGCTGGTGGCACCTGCGGCGGTGGTTCAGACGTCTGTCGCATAGCAGTCCGACGCGAGGCAGCTTGCGATGCACTCGAGATGGTCTGCGGGACTTGCGCGTGGGCCGATGAGGATGCGGCCGCGTTCTGCGCTGTGTTCGCAGCGGTCTCCGGATCGAGCTGTAGCTCTGGATCGTCGTCGCTCAGTTTCCGTGGTGCCCATATCCACGGCGTCGCTGCATTGGCGGATCCGTAGAGTTCTTCCCTAATAGCGAAGGTCAGCGGGCACGGAGAGACAAACTAGACCCGTAACCGACTGTCGTGTACACAGGACTAGTCACAGACGTGTGATCAGCTTACCGCGTCTCCATGTTGGTGAGACCTAGGCCACTAGTTGACATTGCCAGGTATTCAGCGGTCGGCGGCTTAATCGGTTTTTTGAAAGGATTAAAGTTGGCTTGTTGTTGTTGTTGCTGCTGCTGCTGCTGCTGACGCCATGCCATGCTCATCGCCCAAGGACCCTGGCCTGTCTGAGCCAACTGAGGGTTGAAGGCCCGATTGTATTGCCAGGTACCTTGCTGCCACACTTGAGGATTAATGCCTGCACCTGCAGGCATCGGAGGGGGACCAGGAAATGGGTAGGGAGGCATAAACTGAGTGGGATTTGCCATGGCTACGAAATGGACCAGGGCTGAGCACCTGAAGAACGAAACAGTCCCGAAACTCACTGCAGTACTCTTATTTATTTCACGCCGACAATAACAAAAGCACAGTGCAGTTTGGAAGGCGCCAGAATTGAAAACGTGCACGCAAGGTGTGTTGTTTGAACAATGCTAAATAAAAGCACGCCGCGTGGGCGACGAAGAGCTGCGTAGACCGAGAGGAAGAAATTACAGCCGATCGTTCATGCAACACAGAGTTAATGACAAGGTAGACAGAACACCTGGATTGCACCGGATTTTATTTGGGGAGATATAGCACTGTGCACAGCATTAGACGCGCGGATGAACGGGCTGGATGAGGAGAAACTGGCAAGCCAAAGGCCCATGCCGGGGGGTGGCACAATAGATCGCACGAGATCAGAGCACCCGTTATAGTGCTGCAGAGTGGAGCGGCGTGCCGTGTGGTATCATGAAAGACGAAGAACATGAGAGTGGCTTTGGTGACTCATGTTCACTTACCCTTGCTGGCACGCAGCCCTGCGCCAGTGTCCACTTGCTTGTCGCTCGCCATGAATCCCGACAACCGCTCATCCTTCTACGGCGGCGAGAAGCCTCCTACTCACCAGGCGCAGCAGTCCCAATCCACAGGCGCACGCATCTCGACCTACAGCGCCTTCAACAACAATGCCCCACCACCCGGTACTGCAGGCTACAACCGCAACTCTTTCTTCTTCGCTGGTCGTGAGGAGCCACTAAAGGGCGGCGACGATGACGACGAGGACCCTGGTTTACTTCGTGGTGCCACTCCGCGCCGATACTCGACATACTCTGCCCTTGGTCCCGATCAACGCACATCGTCCTACTCCGCCTATGACAAAGCCGATGCCTTCTCGCCAACCGAGCCCGTATTCGACATATACGCCGACTTCAACAACGCCGGTCCTAAATATAGCGCCGCTTTTGTGCCCAGCAGTACAACTAACAGTAACGGGTGCGTGGTCTGAGCGTCACTATGCAAACCATCCCAACACTGATCGTACGGTAGGTACCAGCAGCTTCCCAAGGCGGAGGGGTCCGCACGGGATTCTCGCGCCGATCTCGCGTCGAACGCTGGTGGACAGGTACGTCGTTGTAGCTCAGGCTTGCAAAATCCCTTATGCTTGTCGTAGCAAGTCGAGATGGTGACCGTCCCTGCCCTCGGGCCCGAGTGGGGAAAGGAAGAGCTCAAGGACATGACCAAGTCTGCGAAGCGTGCGAGCAAAATGGAGCAGCGCAAAAGTGCCATCAAATCATGGAATCGCGGCGAGCGTGGCATGTGTGGCAAATACTTCACGAAGCGTGTCTTCGTCTGGTTCATGTTCATATTGTGCTGCTGGTACGTTCAGCATTTCTTTTTCCAACTATGATATTGAATTCATGCAGCATAGGGCTTGTCCTGGCCTTCGTCATTCCTCGGGTGCCGTCGTTTTCTTTCAACGGCGTCGATCCCCTGGCAGAAGCGTCGGGGTCGTTCAACACATCAGTCCCAACCGAGTTCTCGCGCTCTCCCGCAAATTTCAGTTTCCCTGCGTACCTGGTGCTCCAAGTGCGTTGTTTGCACACCCATTTTTCTGGCATAACCATAAATCGATGTTCGTTGTGATAGGCCAATACCCAATCCAACTTTCTGCCTGTACACTTCACCCACATATATGCGACCGTTTACGACCTCGAGACAGATATGAAGGTCGGCACTGGTGATCTTGTGATAACGCTCCCCGCGAAGGCATACCCTGACGTATGTACTCAACTACACCTGTCTCTCATTTTTTTCACATCTTCACATATCTTGCTCTGCATGTCTTTGCCGTATTGACATTGGACTGACTACAGGTGCAAGTCCCTGTCAAGTTTAGTTACAGTGCAGCCAACGACAGTGACATAACATGTACGTCTCGTTTGTCTCTGGGTGCTCGTATGCTGTCGGGCACAACACTGAAACTACGTCTCACAGGGAACGAATGGTACGATGCGTGTCGGAATGCAGAAGCAGCCACTGACGGGGAGCGCTCTGCGCTTATGTTCCGTATGGAACTCGAGATGCACATCCGCGGCCTGCCAAGCACGTACATCACGACGGCATCCGTGAACGATGCCGAGTGCCCGATAACACTTCCGCTCGATAGCGCGTAGTTGTTCATTTGGCCCTTGAGCGTTGTGTGGAGTGCGCTTTATATGTGCGATCGACTACATTGCAACTCGCGTGGCATTGATCGTTCCATACAAACCTCGGGGCGAATGGCGTACGCACTGTGATTGGGTGGAGTCATATTCGTTCGCTGCTGACGAGTGTCGATTAGTGGAGCCGTCCACGCCTATGCCTGGCTTTGTTGTTATTTAAGGGGCAGTTGTGCCTTGCTGCGGATATCTTTTTGGACAGGATGAGCACCCATCTTCGATGTGCATAATGATGCAAGATATGGATTTTTTCCGAAGTTCTTGATATTGGTTTCCTTTTTCGGCATCATCATTCCCCCAACCCCTTGCATGTCATTGTTAAAATTTTACCTGCAGATCAAGACCGACACATGCGTTTTTACCATCCACACATTCATTTTTTTTTCAAGATGTTATACTCCGGACAGACAGACACTTTTTCGTGTAAGTATATATACTGGACATTTTTTTTTAGTATTGAACTATACAATATAATCGCTTTCGTGAAGCTCCTGCCTTTTTTTTTTCACCAAGCTATTTGACTTGCTCCAAAATTCTAGATTGTTTCTCTGCAGGGCCAAGGACGGGTGTAGCCCAAGAAGTCTGTTTGTCTATTTCGAGGTGATCGTCGACATCCCACCGACTTGAATCCGACCAGCTTGAGTACGTTCACCGAGTTCAGAAGGGTATTTACATGCACATATGTAGTAGGTACATCCACCGGTTTGACGGTCCTTGCTGGACAATACTATCCACCGGACTCGTCACGCCATCGACATTCTTGGACTGCAAATTATCTTTCATTTACCAACACCGGATTATCCTGATTAGGTATAGGAAAATATCTCAGTTACGCTTTCATTTATGACGGTAGATTTTCTGTCTTTATTATTCCAAGTAATATCTTGTAGCCTTCGTGACATTTGCACA
>KN881594.1:0-20605 GCA_000934395.1 Fistulina hepatica ATCC 64428 | reverse complement strand
AGCGAGGTGCATGTTTCTCGCTCTTCTCCCGCTTGATGTACTTCTAAGTTTCATAGTATGCATAGCTATATATACATCCCCCCGGTAGGTCTTCGTTAATGTTGCCTCGCATACCTACTGGATATCAAACACAGCAAGTACCGACCGGAAGGGAATGCGGACATCCGGTTCGAGCAGGTTGACCATGGGCGATGGCTTCTTTCGCGTAGCTATGCAGCCTACACTACCTTCCATGCATCCCGCCAGCAGAAGACAGTCCATTGGCTCTTGGCATTGTTCAGGTGACTGGGAGGACTTCGACGCGTGCAATTCATTGCTCTACAGCTTTCTTATCGCTCCATCACTTGCCTCGCAACAAGATTCCAGGGTGTGGGCGTCGGGATCTCTCTCCGAAACAAGGGGTGTGAAAAGCGCTTCGTCGATGCATGGCGGAGGCTGGGCTGGAGCCTGTTTAAGAAGGACGAGCTGATTGAGGTGCGATGCAAGATTGCGGAGCAACAGGAAAATATAATCATTGTTATCGCGCTGGCGAGCAGGTATGTAAAGTCTTTACCGGTTACCTGCTGACGGAGAGCACATACACATTATAATGTACTTTTGAGAGGCGCACGGAAAGTCTTCTCCCCAACATATCGACGCGGAAGACAAGCATTAAAGTAACTCTGATTTCCCGTGGCCAGATCTACCGCGCGGTGTTGTGCTCGATGTGACAACGACGACGGTCAAATTGCAAACAACGCGTCGCGGCACTGCCGAGACTTGGCGACGATAACCCTCGCAGTCATACATGACTCATCATGATGCATCGAGAGATAGTGATTTCTCGACCTGGTCCCGGTGTACGCGTCTGTGCACATCTGTACGCGTCCAGTCTTCCTCGACGTAGCACACTACTAGCCCATGATCACAAGTGTTACAGTATGTAATTACAGCCTGGGTCAATCGCGCCGCTCGGCAATTCCGAAAGTTAGACTCGTATGACATCGAATTCATGAGCAGCACCCCGGATTTATGGGTCGTCTGCAGGTATATTAATGCGGCGTGCCGCGTTGGCCACATCTTCGTCCCCATTCCTCCATTCCTTTCTTCTACACTTCCGCCACCACCATGGACCCCCGCGACGAGAAAAAAGATGTCCAGCCCAGACGAAAGCCTCGCTCTGCCATCAGGTCCGTCTTTCTGGTCGCAGTGTGCACCCTGAGCCAGATTATGAACGTACGTCGATACAGCAGCACATATGGAAACCTATGTTCACTCATTGAATTCCTATGCAGATGGCTAACAAGTTATATACCTCATTTCCGTCCACGATCCTAACCTGATGCTTCCCATATCATAGCTCATCTATCTCTGTGTCTCTTCCAACGATCGGTAAAAGTCTGGACATATCAGAAGCAGAGTTGCAATGGCTGGTGCGTGATGCTGTTCTACTTCTTTGGGGATGACTCGGCGCTTATGCTCCCCAGTTGTCTGCATACGCACTCAGTGCGGGCTGTCTTCTCTTGCCATTTGGACGAGTTGCCGACCTGTATGGCTGCAAGCGCACTTTTCTTGCGGGGTGTGCATGGTTAGTTGTGTTATCCATTGGTTGTTCTTTTTCCAAGGGTTCGTGTTATTTTTCGATCTGTTACCTATCTTCCTTGACACTCCATCCACACACAGATGCACTGACACTTGAGATTCTTCGTGGTTTACAGGGAGTGGGCGGGTCGGCCATTATCCCCGCGGCGGTACGTTACTAGTTTTTTTTTGGTAAAAGTCATTGCGTCCAAGCCTGACAATTCACTTAGCTTGGTATCCTAGCCCACCGATTCCCCCCATCCCCCGAGCGTTCAGCTGCTTTCGCTACCTTCTCTGCCGGCTCGCCATTAGGCGCCGCCGCAGGTATCCTGCTTGGTGCCGTCTTCGATCAGTTCACAGCCAAGAGCTGGCATTCGACTTTTTATTTCAGTGCTGGTCTCGCCGCATTTTGCTTGATCGGTGGTATCTTTGTTATCGACCCTGACGACTATGTAAACCCGGATAGCGACCGACGCATTGACTGGGCAGGCTCGTTCCTCGTCACTGCAGCTCTGGTTCTCATCATTTTCGTTCTCGGCCAAGGCGAAAATGCGCCTCAGCAGTGGGCGACGCCATACATCATCGCGCTACTTATCGTCGGCGTGTTCTTGATGGTCGTGTTCATTTTTTGGCAGCGGTACCTCGAAAACTTGCACAGCCTGCCAGAACCCCCGCGCGGCCGTCTGATTCCGCCACCGATTATGAAGGTGACGCTTTGGAAGCGGTCGCATTGGCGTTACGCGGGCATAATGACTATCGTACTGTTCAACTGGAGCGCATTCATGGGACTTCAGGTCAGCGACATTTCTTACGTTCCAATTATGGTGTGCGGAGTGCTCATGGTTCTCTAGTTTTGGACGATGCTGTATTACCAGGATTATATGGGCTTCACACCCATCGCCACGGCTGTCCGGCTGCTTCCTCAGTTCGTCACTGGTATTATCCTCAATATCTTCGTCGCGTTCGTCGTAGCACGTCTTCCGGTTGTATACCTACTCGGTAAGCATGCATGCGTCATTGTTTGTCGCACTCGGAGCAGTCGAGCTGATTTTTATCGTCTTTGCGCGGTTACCTGTCTCTACCCTGCCCTCGGATAATCCGTATATCTGGGTCTGTTTGCTGTTTGCTGACGTGGCGTAGCCGGAGGAACGCTCATCACGTCCATCGCCGCCCTACTATTCGCGCTGGTCGAGCCGGAGGTTACTTATTGGGCGTTCGGTTTTCCGTCGACTGTGTTGAGCGTGTTCGGGGCTGATTTTGTGTTTGCCGCGGGCACGCTTTTCGTTGCGAAGGTCTCGCTGCCTCAGGAACAGAGTGTGTCTGGTGGCCTCTTCCAGACGATGGTTCAGCTGGGCACGTCCATCGGCGTGACCATCACGACGATTGTGTACGACCGCGTCCTACCCCAGGGTGATCCCTTGAAGGCATATCATTCCGCTCAATGGGCTGCCTTTGCGTTTGGTATTTTCGGTAAGAGTCTTACATTTTCATCTTCGCCTTCATTTTTATTTTTGCTGAACTGACGTCTGAATTGTTGTTTCATAGCATCAATCATCAGTATCGCGCTGTTCCGCGGTGTAGGCGTCGTCGGATCCAAGAAGGGCGAGTGGCAGGACGAGGACGACAAAACGATCAAAGACGAGACCAGCATCCGCACGACGGACGTACCGAACGAATCTTAGAGATGGCATTGCAAATTCTATAGACGACTATACACTTTATGCTTGATTTGTGATGATTACTTGGTTTTGCGCACCACACACAACGCACTATGTTTGATGGTTTATCTCATCTACCATCCCGACAGTTGTCCACGTTCTTTGACATGATTAAACTAGCATCTACATCTTCCTGCGCATTTATAGATCTAGAGGCTTTGTCAGTCTTAGGTGTATTTGTAGACCGTTTTCGTTGCATGCTTCCACTTGCCAATCCATATGCATTTATCTTGTCTGCATGTCATGCACAAGAGGTTTATGTAAGTCCGGGAAAATGTGTCGAGAGAACTCTTTTCTGTTTTTGGTTCGCGTGAGCTTATGTAACTCAATAATACATAAGGTACCCACCTGTCACCCATCGTTGGTACCTAGGTTGACCGGTCACATAAGCGACAGCGTAATTAGTGCTTGTCGTTTGGCCCGCATTTGTTTCCAACTATAACTCTCGTCAAATATTATTGGATGCATTTCGTCCTTTTATTTTCCAACTATTGCAGCCATTGCCTCCCCGATGTCGAAAGAGCAGAAGAAATCGACGGCTGCTGTTCAGAAAGCGTTCGAAGCCATAGAATGTGTGCACTGTGCAGGTTCTGCTCTCAATGAACGATGCTCATCTCGCTTCAGACCAGCTAGCACAGCTCAAGCCACAGTTCGATCAGCTCAATTCGTCGAATAGATGCGCACTCGAACGGGGCCTGCACCACCTCGCAACGCTGGCCGAAGCGTTCACAGGTCTGCATGCACGAGCCAAAGATCGGTCGCAGTTTGCCGACAAGCTCGACCAGGAAGGTATGTCGTGCACGTGCAAATCTATATCGTTGGTGGGCGCTTAATTTGAGCAGGCGTCAACCTGTGGAATCTCACTGGGACCGTGCGCAAGACGCCTGACGATGATGGGCGAGTGCTTGTCACAGCGCGTGCGTTCGTTTGAATATGGCTTCGATGCAGAGGCTTACCGTGTCACAGTCAGACTGGCTGCCTTCAGGCTCATAGAGGCTGGCTTGGAGTCCAAACCGGATATAATCAGTTCGTCTGTGTGCATTTCACCCGCTCACCTTTGTCTGACTTGCGCCCAGGCCTGATTCACGTTCTGCAAGTCGCTAGCAAGACTGGCGCTTCGCTATGCGGTATGTAGGATTTACAGTTTTTATTCTACCATTTTCCGATGTGCAGTTAGACGTAGGCAAATCTACCGTTGCGAACAGCGTGCTGACGAGCGCTGCCAAGGTCGGAAACTTGAACGTATGATCACGTAGATAAATTTACTTATTTGTGTGTGTTTTTTTTGTTAGTACGAGGAGCTTCTTCGGAACGCGGAGGACCCGGAGAACACGCACAAGGAGGCACGCGCCACCGCTGTCACGCTTTATTACAGTTGCCGGATGGAAGCCGTATGAGTGTCTTGTTGACCTCCTTGCAGCGCATCTGACAATCGCACGATAGGCTTGGAAGGAGGGGAATGAAACACTGGCCGAATATATGTCGCGCAAAATAACTGGTACGTTATCTCCGCACATTGTCCGGTGCTTGTTAATTTGGATGCGACAGAGGACTCACGGATCGCGCTCGTACCGCAGCACGTACGCGAGGGATTTGCTGTTAAGCTGCATGAGATCGGAAGAGCCATTTTGAAGCGCGAATCCGAGGACGCGAAGGGCAACAAGAACAGCCGGCCTGCGGAGGCGTTACCGTGGTTGCAAAGCGCCTTCGGTCTCGTTGATAAGCTGGACGGCGTGCGTAGCGCGGACTTGAAAGTAAGCAATTCTCGATTCGCTGTTCAATAATTTAGTGATCAGCGGTGCAGATTCCCATCCTGCGCACGCTCGCTCGTACATATTATCTTGCCGACATGTACGATCGTGCTGAAGCAACTTTGGAGGAAGTGACGCTCCTCATTGAAGCGTCAACCGAGCCAGTATGTATGAGAAAATTTGATTGGAAAGCCCCTCTAATCGTCCCTCTAGGAGCGCTCTGGGTATCAGGAGCTGCGGTGGCTAAAACTCGCGGTTCTAAAGCGGATGAAGGCAGGACCTGTGAGGCTCCTCGAAAGTATGTTGTATCTCCTTCGACTGCACGCCATCTGGAGAAGGTCCGCTGACCCGCTCAACAATGACAGCTTTTAATTCCATTATAGACCATATGGCGTGGAGTGAAAGTACGGTTACTGAGTGCGTTATGTACAGTTTGCTCATTGTCGGTGTCGTTCTAAATTGCAATACAGCCTGTTGCAAGACTTACGGAGCGTCAGTCATCAGCAGACATTGGCCATTGACGTGACGCGATATGGTCTCGACCGGGCTCTGGCAATCCCCGGTACCGACCACGAGTGTGTTGACCGGTTGTTGCTGTCTCTCCTCTTCTACTGCTCCAAGGACGAAGACCACGCGCGTGGAATTGCAGCTCTAGAGTCTGCATTCGTTGGTGAGAGGCTTTGCTTTGTTTTTTTCTAAAAGGTAGATTTCTCAATTCATGATCAGCTGTTCACGAAGCACGGTTCGAACTAATGAGCACGCCGACAATGGCATGCCTTGCTGTAAGCCTTACTTACCCTTCTACGTATTAACGCAGCAGTCGTCTCATGGTGTACCTACTCGACAGCTTATATGGCAATACGGTGATCGGCTTTACAATGCGAAGAACTGGAATCAAGCCGCGGTAAGGAAATAAAACTGTATAGAAGCGAAGACTGATTTGAAGCACACGTAATAGGACTGGTACATGCTTGGTAGCCATGAAGTCTTCCACAACCATAGTCCGACGAGCCGTGATAAATGTTTTCGAAAGGCGGCGCTGTGCTATATTGATCAGAGAGAATACGCTCGCGCTTCTGCTGTGATTCGACGGTGCCCCCCCGACCAGGCGGCTACGCAGTATCTAGTTCTGCTTGCGTCTGTCCAGCAAGGTGGGATCGTCGCAGTTCTTCATGATGTGTATTTTCTCATTCAAGACATCGTCTATCTCAGGTCTGGAAGATGAAGGTGAGTGCCTACGTCCTGACTGCCTTGTAGATGCGATTTTGAATGCCGTATCAAGCGATTCGTGCTGTGAACGCAATGGTGCAAGCACCCGATTTCGATAGGAAAATGCTTCTCCTGGCGACTCACCTATCGCACCAGTCGGGGTTGAAACCTCTTCTTCTGGTAGTGCTGGAGGCCTTGTTGAAGACGATGAAAGCTCGGGAAAGTAATGGAGAGCCCGTCGTGGAGGCCATGACGCTGATCCGTTGCATTATTCGGTTGATTCTGAGTTTGATGGCCGACCCAACGTCGAAAAAGTGAGTTCCGGATGTCTGCTTCCGCAATGAGGCTGACGTGCACATCGCACTTCCTGTGCTTAGGTCTGTTCTGATCGATAGTCTAGTGGGGCATTTCCGGACCAGTGAGTTCATGGCCTTGCGCGTTCGCGTGAAGATAACAGACTAACCACCGGTTATCCGCTGCAGGCAAAATTTTTGCGGAAGCGGCACACGAGCAGAAGGCTGTGCATGTAATAATGAAAGACATTTCTTGGATATGGCGGACCGCCTACAATAGTGCAGTGCAAGGTTGTGCAGAGTGGGTGGACCACGGCGATCGTGTGTCGGAGCTATTCCGACTGGCTGCGGACGTATGTATCCATTTCTCCCCGACTTCCCAGTTCCTGTCAGCTGAGGTCGTCTTTGATTGTCCGTATGTTTTCCTAGCATATCAGTATCTTGTGTGATGCGTCTCCTGTCGAGCCTGACGAAGAGACGTATATCCATCTCATTAACTCGACCTTTTGTGCTGTCACGGGGGACGGTGTGTCTATAAACATCATTGCTTCGTGTCCGGATTCTAATTTTCCTTTACAGTCTTCACGTTGCGCGCCGCTGCATCAGAATCGCCAGTCGAAGTATTTGTCGTTCTTTTGTTTCTTCGACCTCATAATAACGTGTACACACGCACAGGACACCAGATGCCGAGCCGTGGCAGCCGACGTTGCAAGTTGTCTCCGCAAGATAACGTCAATAGCAACTAAGAGCGTCATCTCTCCGCACGAAGCCGAACGAGTCGAATTCATGTGCCATACACTCCGCATCTTCGAGGCAGAAATGTTTGTGCAGGTTAACGATTGGGTGGAGGTTTCTCGCGTCGTGAAAGTGTGTTGTACAATGGACTCGTATCTGTCTATTCGAACATTTACATTCTCGACAGGATGTCACGTCTGCAGGCCGTCTAGCTGTCGATACGTACGGGTGTATAGCTGATCTCCTGGTTCGTTGTCCTGTTTGTCTCCCTCCTACCGAACCGAGCACTTATTCTTCTCCGATATTTCCGAGGTTAGTGGTCGAACAAGCAATGTCCGGTTAATGGTATGTCGTTATCTGCGGACTTTGTCTTGCCGTTCATCGTTCTTATTGCCATCTAGTGTTATACGAAGCGCTCGAGGTAACAGCTCACTCACCTGTGTCTCGTTTCTCTAGAATAGGGTTTTGACGCTGCCGATGATTCTCTCCCTCTAGTCCGTTCTCCGCGCCAGTCTCAATCACTCTGCGCTCTCTGTCACGAAGTTTTCCCGCTGGCTCCGCGGTATCGTCACCATTGCGCTAGCGCGCAACACCATCGAGCACCGCCTCAAAGCTATTGGATTTGTGGAGCAAGCAATAGCGGTCATGAACGAAAACGCCGACGGCGACGATGTGCGACTCACTTGTTTTTTGTTCGTCATTACTGTAGCATGGCAAATGGACTGAGTACTCCGCGCGTATACAGGCGTACCCGCAAGACGAACGACAATGGCTTTTGGCGACATCCTATAATGCCGGCATCGAGTGCTTTGAGTACGACTGTGTTTTTCTCTTTATAGGACTCACCTTCGAGAGATTGACGTCCTCCGCAATAGAGCGTCGTTGTTGGACGAAGCAAAGCGTTGGTTTGAATCCGCCACTCTGGTGTGTAAATATGTGCCCGAAGGTCAGACGAGCGCAGAGAAGGTCCGTTTTCTGCTTGTTTTTTTTTCCTTTTATTAAATGGGTGTTACTGAGTCCGCCTGGCAGATATCAAATGCATACACGAGCCTGCTGGCACGATACACTCCATCAGCATCTCGTATATAATTCTTGGGCTGTTTTCGACTCTGGGTTTCTCTCTCGTCTTCAACGTTCTGTTGGCGTCTCTCTGGCTCTGTTGTTCAAAAAAATTGGTGGCTCCGAGGCTGTGTTCTCTCAGGCTGTTACTTCATCGCTTGTCTTGCCTTATTCTGCGTCTCGGAACCGCTAAAAAAATCTCTGGAACATGTGATCGTCTGGCACCTTGTTGCGCTGTGAAGTTGTCTACACCAATTGGCTTGTTGTGTATCTTGCCTTTTTTCCACAAGTAGCATATTTCTTGGATGTTTTTTTTTTTTCTTCTCTGAGTGTAAAGTCTCGTGGACCTCCATAATATAGAGACCTCAGATACAGGCTTGTTCCCGAGCAGACGGGAGCCCGAGCGAGGCTCAAGGGCTCGCACAAGGGTGATTAAGATCCGGTTATATTACGAGGGAAGATGAGCGACATGACAGTAGGGCACAAGTAGTTACGGTCCGTAATAGGAAACCCACGCAGCGGTAGGCTGCATAGAGGGTCTAAAATGCTGTAACAACGGTTATGGCAACTCTTACACCGGGTCCAAATTTCCTGCACGGTTCTGTATTCACGACTCTTCGTCGACGTATTCCTTCATCGCTTTATACATTGAACATCCGGATTTCCGGGTGGATATATCACACCCGTATGTGGCAGTGTTACTGTGGTCAGCTATAAATATGTCCGCAATTTGCGTTATCCGCTATTAGAAAAAATCTAGCCGCTATTTTACACTCGCTTTTAATGATTATGGCTCTGTAGATCGCTTAAGTGGCCGCCTGGTCGTTGGGACTGCTTCAGGATCCAATAGGAACTGATACTCCTGCGTTAACAGAGTTCCGTGCGGTGCCAACGAAGGTTCCATCCAGTCGAACAGTCCGTCGTTCTCCCATTCATGCTCTTTGAGGCAGTCTTCAAGCAGAGAGCGGAGCATCACATAGTCGGGTTTTTGCTCGAAATCGAGGCCATGTGCGTACACCATCAAGTCGCGCAACGCAGTGGGCGAGTGGGCCAGCTGCTCCGTGAGTGCAGCGTGGGTGGGCCTCTTCATCTCGCCTATACGCTCGATTTTGGCTTCGATGTTCGCCGCGTAGAAGCCTTGCCATGGAAGACGCCCGTGCAAAAGTTGTAAGAGTATATGGCCAAGGACGACTATATCGTCGCGACGGCTTGCCTCTGCAAAACGGAGGTCAGTTATGTAGACAGAGCTTGAGAGTCAAATCAGATACTACTAAGAGAAACACACACATACCAAGCCCAAGATGCAACCAATGACTACAATACCCGATTGTCCCACAAAGCGTACGTCCGGTCCGAAACGGGATATGCGTCTTCTTGAAAGGGTCGACATACAGCTTAGCCAGGCCAAAGTCGAAGGTGTAAATGGTCGATGGGTTTTCCGGATGGAGTGCACGACCAATGGCGAAATTGTGCGGCTTGATGTCTCGCAGAATAATCCCGCGCGAGTGCGCATATTCAACAAAGTTCAGCTGTCAAAGCCCCCGCACGCAAAAAAAAACGTGAGCTGAAACTTTCTCCAAGGACGGAAAGACGGAAAAACGCACGATCTGCAGGCCGATCATGAGCACCGACTTGAGAGTCAGCGTTCCACGGAACGCGCGCCGCATGCCATCTAATGTGGGACCATGATAATCCATGACCAACACATCTGCATCACCGTCGAAGCCCAACCAGTGAATGAACGGTATGACGCGGCTCCCAGCGAGTTGCTTGTATATTCGTGCCTCGTACGGTAATATAGAAGCGGATATTTCAGGCATCGCAACCTTGACTGCGACGCGTTCGCCAGTGAGCCAGTTGATGGCTCGGCTGACGGTCGCTGGATGTATTGCATATACATATCAGCCTCACTGCACTGGAGAGAGAAATATTGTTGTGGAACTCACTGTCGCTGCTCGAGCTGACAACATGGTCAAGCTGATATATATGACAGACCCTGCTATTCTGGCTCAACATATCTCTGTCTGCGGCCTTGCTGCGCTTCCAGAGAGTAGGACTGTGGAGGATATCGGCGAGGTTTTCAAGCGACGAGGCTACCATCGTGGACTTGACGGTGTATACACCGGGCAAGAAGGATACCTCGGGATCGTCCGAACGTGCCAGCAGTGCCGTCGCCATCCCTTGCGCCGTAGCAGGTTCCAGAGCACGCACGGATGAGGACGAAACAATGAGCATTTGTTCGGAAGAGATATGGGAATCCAATGCCTTCGCATAATCTGCAACATCCTGAATGTGCGTAGAGCAGACGGAATACAAGCCAGACGCGTCGACGGGCAGCGGAAGAACATCAAGCGAGAGGGAGTCGACGTAGTTTCGAAGGTAGTTGTTGAAGGTAGACGCATCAATAGCAGAAAACCCGATAACATGAAGGCCAGCGCATCTGAGCGCCGCGAGACATGTTTGAGCACCGAGATCGACAGGAGGGTGCAACAACACCTCGGCGGCAGCTTCAACACGAGAGTCAGTATCGTCATTGTTGGGCATGGAAGCGGATCTGAGCAAGGTAGGAAGAGTTCGATGGGCTACTTGCTCATAAGTCCCGCCGTGGGCACGATACTCGAGTGCTTCGTACTCGCGGAGGCGCCTTGCCCATTTGCGGTCGCCTGCGTCCACAAGGCCCAGCTTCTGTATGGCTGTACATGCAGCTGCATGGCGGTCCTAGATGGCAAGTTAATAATGAGCAACTAACGATGTAGAAGATAGGGGATACGACATACGAATAACACGCTGCAGATGTCTAACGCGACTAGTCGGATTTCTGACTGAGGGATGACTGTGGCATCCGGCTGCACATGCACAAAGCAAAGTACGGGGCCTTCGCCCCACGGATCCTCGTCCGTCTCCGGTATCTCCGGTGACGGGGAACCGCCATCGAAAGGGACTTTCCAGCTGGACAGAGATAGAGAATGCTTGTCAAATAGCACCGGGATGTCGCCGTCATACGCGTAGTCACCAGGCAAGAACCTCTGGGTAGTCATAGTTGCTTCGCGCAATCTCCAGAGCCAGACTATAGTGGACGTGACTCGGCGCCAACTATAGTCCTTTGTTAATCTGAAATGGGTAAGTACCAGGAAAAGAGGCAACGAAGAGAAGGCCCGTTGAATAAATACGTACTGCTCATAGAGAACAAATTCGTCATATATTTCTGGCGGTTTATCGAGCACGTCACTGGAGAAGGGGCCGATCTCAAACGCGAAGCCGTTATCAGGGTAGCCATATTCGTAGTTGCCCCGGCTGGTGAATGTGGACCAACTTGATTGTACCTCCTCCTCGCCTTCAGATCTGGGAGGTGGGACACGAGGAGCAGGGACGTTTCTGAAGGAAGATTTAAGTCGCTCATAACTCGCTGGGTCGAGCTGATGGTAGCTAGGCTCGATGGGCTGGTGGCGAGTAGCGCGGTCGCTACGCTGGGTGATGGCTGGAAACATGTGAAGATACAGGGGACCATGATCGGCAGTGGGCGGATGGTTGAGAGTCAATGGCTCCTTTTCGTTGTCGTCGCCGGGGGTCAAAGGAAGGTAGAAGTCCTGGAAGGGAGCACGGGGTTTCTCGCGGGAGACGATGAAGAGACCTTTGTATTCGAGTGGATACGTGCCAGCTGGAAAGAGATGGTTTGAGTACGGAATGATCACGATGAATGAACCGTA
Source organism: Fistulina hepatica ATCC 64428 (assembly GCA_000934395.1). Taxonomy (NCBI): domain Eukaryota; kingdom Fungi; phylum Basidiomycota; class Agaricomycetes; order Agaricales; family Fistulinaceae; genus Fistulina; species Fistulina hepatica. Next base: position 8,573 of record KN881594.1, on the reverse strand, counting down.
CAGGTGTGACCCGTCACATCCGACCAGTGTATCCGCAACGCGACGAACGGACGCGTTGAGAGGCGCTCCGCCACAATCGGGCCATAATACGACGTCCACTTGGCAGACGCAACGGGGAGCAGACGTGCTACAACGAATGCGTGGGGGAACTCCTTGGCATACTGAAACTGGGTTGCTGCTGGATCCGCGTCGGTAATTGGGGCAAAGCTGGTAGAGTGTCTGCCGCTGGCCGCCATCGATTCATCAATATACAACGGCTACTGTTTGGGTATGTATGAAAATTTCACGTACAATGGTGCAGTCTATCTATACCAATTCAATACCTTCGATGGGATAGGGGCAGCTGGACCGTAAGAACGAGCGCGAGAAGTCTCTAAGATATATTCCTTCCGAAGACGAGTGCTAGGATGTGCGCACGAACGACGACGACGACGGTGTGATGAACTACCTGCAACCGATGTCCCATCTTGCCTGCTGTGCGGGTGAAACTCATATGGCGACACACAAACCATTATGTACATTGCGGACGATCAGAATGCGAGCACTAATGTGGACCGAGAGAAAGTGAAATCACACTTTCGAGCAAAGTGTATTGAGATATTGCTGGTGAGTGAGTGTAAGAGTATGTTGACGCACGATACGACTGACCTTTGTTACCATTCTCGGAATTCTCTCATGACGCGTACTTGCTTGATAACAACAGGCGCTGTATTACAGGAAACGAGAAGTGGACATGAGAAGTTGAATCATTCCTTTTTTAAAAATTTTTTGGCATTACCTAACGCGACAGTAAGTATACATAGGATACGACTTCAAGAACAAGTTACCTTCTCTAATTATGAACAAACCAAGCATCACAATCCAAACCTCGACTTTGGTAACGTAAAGGCTATTTTCTTTTTACTTTTGTCGTTCATGTGAATCCCTCCATCACCAGCCCACGATCAAAGCAAGACTGCAACTGTGCCGAAAAGTGTTCCCGCGCTGTTGACGTGCCTGCGTATCCCATCCAACAGTAGTGGCATCTCTGGAGCAGCCGCATCTCCCAATGCCGAGCAGCATCGTATCGCGAAAGGATCATGGCTGCAAGCGAGTCGTCTATCCTTTCCACTTCGGTCTCTTGTCGTCTGTTCAATCTGATATCAAACTCCACTTCTCGTAGTCTCGGCAACAGCGGTAACACGGAGGAGGGAGGATGGTAAGTGAGCATCTTCATAAAGCGGGGCCAAAGCGACAGGTCCTCATAGATGCTTATTTTGAGAACCTCGATGGATTCGAAAGTGGGTGAATCTTCGACAACGTCTAACACTGACAACCACTCGTCCATACTTCTCATGACCAATCGCGTGATCGAGGTAGAAGTAGAAACAAAATGGTCGAGCATACGGGAATGAACGCCTAAGAAACCAGCACTGTATAACGGATGCATCAAATTGCAAACGAATTCGCGAAAGCCAGGTAGAGAGAACAAGAGCCAAAATGGCCCGGAGTCGAATGGCCCGGAGTCGAACTCGCTGGGCCCTTGTAGCTCCAATGTTTCGATGGGAAGATCAACTAGCTCCGCGAAAGGTGAACGTCTCGTGACAAAGGTGGCTGTGCGTAGCGCTTTAAGCTCCTGCACAAACTGGAGTATAATGGATGAGCAGGCGCAGATGAACGCATCGGTAATCTGTGCAAAGGGAAAATCCAGAAGCATCTGATTAATGTCATAAAATGCATCTGTATGCATGATAAACGCAAGCCGTCGGAGCATACGGGAGCCTGTGAAAGCCCGTGTGACGAGATGTGCAGTACTAGCGAAGGTGTAGAAGATGTTGAGTTCGAGCGCAAGTGCTTCAAGTGCCGGAAAAGAATCATGGGGAAGAGCATTGACTAATCTGAAATGATATGAATTGAGGGACAGTCGTAGAGTTTGTATCCGCCGGCCATAAAGAGGCAGTTCAGACAACAGCTCGAGACAGCGGGGCATTGTAGGAAAAAAGGTGTCTTCATATCCCAGCTGTATTTTCAGGGGCATAGGAAGAGATCGTTCAACCCACGTATCGATGATGGATAATGGCGGTACCGAGGAATTATCAGGAGGTGGGAATCGCAAGTTACACCACAAAGACGGTGTGCTGTATGCCACGTCGTGCCAGCGCTTGCAGACCCTTGCCACGCGCATCGGAATGCTGACAATGCAAGAAGGGTGGTCAAAGTGACATACGAAGGAGAATATATGAAGGAGTAGCTCGTCTGGAAGAAGTCGAACCGGAGACAAGAGATTGCGGGCAGCAGTCGCCCGCCATACGAGAGCAGCCCTTTGCGCAGTTAGCGCCTTCAGTTGGACATCCAAAGCAGCGACTTGTGCATCTATGTTTTCGGCGAATAAGGTGATTCTTTGAATATCCGCTACGGGGACGATATTTGAACGGTGCAGGGCCGTCAGTGACTGCCGGCTCCAGTCAATCTGTGGATCAAGACGATCGATGCTTGGGCTTGAGACGAAGGAAACACGAAGTCATGGTCAGTTGAGTGCAGCGTGATGATGCATTTACAAACGCACCTGTTCATGAAGAATGCGATGGTATAGGACTGTCCAAGTCCAATGTTCAACCGTCTCTTGATTGTCGTGATTCGAGTCAATCGGCGGGCAGTGATGACCGATCACAGTGGATGTCATGTAGATGCGTGCCGTCTTGAAAAAAAAAAAGACTTTTCGTTCATTTTCTGTGTAATCACACCCATGCATGCCCTAACCGTTAGGCCACTTGGCAGACGCAACGGGGAGCAGACGTGTCACGCCAAATGCGTGGGGGACGGAGTTCATGGCATGCTGGAACTGAGTGCTGAGTTGCTGCTGGATACTTGGGCCAAAGCTGGTGCATACTAGAGTGTCGGCCGCTCGCGCTCAGTGGCCGTCATCGATTCATCAATATGCAGACGATTGTCTAGATACGTGCAGTCTATTTATCTGTACCAATTCGACACCTCCGATGGGATAGGGCCCGCTGGACCATAAAAACGAGCGCGAGAAGTCTGTAAGATTTCTGTTGTGAAGACGAGTGAGACGACGACGACAATATGTTAACAATGTAAGCCGAAGGAAAGTTGAAAAAAGCACCGCCGAGTCACTCGGCGGTGACGAAGTTGAGAGGTGTCTTGAGGCCTGCGGCAGGGAGAGCATGGGACGCATAGAAATGTGTCGCTGGTAGTGTCTGCATGAAAATGATTGTTACGTCTGATATAGAAAGAATACATACAGGATGTGCACACACTCCAGCCCTGGTTCTCGTCGGGGCGGTCAGCCTGGATGGCATGGAGCAGGTTCTTGATGCCAGGAAGGGCGACGATGCCGCCACCGTCAGTGTTGCTAGCATTGCTGAGGATGGCCTCCTCGAAGCGAACGACTTCTTTCCTGAGGAGGACGTCATTCTGGATGTTGCACCATTTGCGAAGGGCATTGATGGTGCGGTATCCGTGGGCGGATGCAAGGATGTGGGGGAGATCGAGGAAGTCGTAGCCTGTTGCTTTGAGCAGCTGCCAAGCTGCAGTGACGGCAGGCGAGGAGTCGATGAGGGTGCCGTCCATGCTGTACAGTGTATTGATCAGAGAAGAGAGAGAAGGATGGGAGAGGACAGACTCGAAAAGAACGACTTTTGCATTCATCTGCACGGTAACAGGTGTGGTGGCGGCATCCATGGGGAGAGAACTCTTTTGCTCTGGAGGGAGTGAAAATTTCACACCGCGGTTGTGTGTGCTGCATAAGTGGGGTGCTTTATATTATTCATGGCAATAGGTTCTCCAATAGATCAATCGAAGCGATATGATGTCACCGTCGATCCCGCCAATCTTGCATCATCAGCCAATGGTTGTGGCGCAGTCTTCTATCGTCAGCCAATGTCCACAGGCGAGTGTGCATACATCTTCTATCGGGGTGTGTATGGCCACCCGCGGACGCGTCTAACACATACTCAGCTCTCCCCTCGCGCTCCAACGCGCTCCACTGAATGCAAATTTATCGCTTCGTCGGATACACGTGCGTCGCAGTACATATATACCTTCTCGTTGCACACTGCAGTATAGACATTGACTTCCAATGAGGCTGCGCCCGTTCGACATCGTATCATCATGGCGCGCAATCCTGCTTCATCTGTGATCCCACCCAAGAGTAGCGTTGGCGGGAAGTTCGCGGTTGAATTTCGCATTTTCGCCATTGATCGGCTGATCGGCTAACTACTCCACCCCAGTGAAAACCCCGTGGACGCCAACAGATGTCAGTCGCTGCTTTTGGATACTAAGCGAGTCTAAGCGAGCTTCTGCGAAATCCATCCGTAAAACGTAGCATACAACCATTGCGGGATCGAAAATAATTATTTTTAGAACAGCTTATAACTTTTGACGACCTAGCCGAGCGCGGCAGCCGAATAATATTGATCCTTTCTTGGTTTCCATTCTCATCCGTTCTCATCCAACATTTCAAGCTCATCAATGTTCATGTATGATAAATATCATTCATTCGTAAATTACATAGCAGTATGGTTACACAGTAAAATGCAGGTAAAACTACATGGTCTTCAGTGGTCCCCTCTCCAGCCATCCAGTAGACAGTATAACTGGGATCTTCAGCACAGGCAACCCTGTGGAGAGAGCCTGAATTTACGGAGTGAGAAGACCGGACAACGAGGAAACAGAAGAATGGACATACTGTGCAGTGGCCCCGGGAGGGGAAGCAGCCATGCCGGACAAGCCGTGTTCATGGCAAAAGCAGACTGGGGGCTGCTGAGAGTGATGACATGAGACAACACAAAGCAGGCGACCGCGGTGTTACATGTACATGAGCGGGGGAGGGGAGAGTGAAAAATCTAAGTCCAAGTTCGTGAAGCCGCAACAGTGCCGGACAAATGCGGATGTGCACGTGACTCCCTCAATAAGTCGAATCTTACATAAACATCCGCATTTGTCCGGCACTGTTGCGGCTTCACGAACTTGGACTTAGATTTTTCACTCTCCCCTCCCCCGCTCATGTACATGTAACACCGCGGTCGCCTGCTTTGTGTTGTCTCATGTCATCACTCTCAGCAGCCCCCAGTCTGCTTTTGCCATGAACACGGCTTGTCCGGCATGGCTGCTTCCCCTCCCGGGGCCACTGCACAGTATGTCCATTCTTCTGTTTCCTCGTTGTCCGGTCTTCTCACTCCGTAAATTCAGGCTCTCTCCACAGGGTTGCCTGTGCTGAAGATCCCAGTTATACTGTCTACTGGATGGCTGGAGAGGGGACCACTGAAGACCATGTAGTTTTACCTGCATTTTACTGTGTAACCATACTGCTATGTAATTTACGAATGAATGATATTTATCATACATGAACATTGATGAGCTTGAAATGTTGGATGAGAACGGATGAGAATGGAAACCAAGAAAGGATCAATATTATTCGGCTGCCGCGCTCGGCTAGGTCGTCAAAAGTTATAAGCTGTTCTAAAAATAATTATTTTCGATCCCGCAATGGTTGTATGCTACGTTTTACGGATGGATTTCGCAGAAGCTCGCTTAGACTCGCTTAGTATCCAAAAGCAGCGACTGACATCTGTTGGCGTCCACGGGGTTTTCACTGGGACTCCACACCGGCCCGACCATGATCCGACCCACCTCGGCTCGGCTTGCCAGATATTTTTCTCAGTAATAATATTTCATCTAGAGTATGTATTTGTATGTATTTGTTTGTATCATCCTATAAGTACTTTTGCGGGTATAACTGCCATCACTCGGCTAATTACACAGCTCTGCTATTGATCCTGCTCCGGCCCCGCACGTTCGTGACCATATACGAGGCCTTCTACAGGCAAAAAAACAGTGTAATCGATCAAAAGCTCTCGGGAAAAATGATTGATCTAATCGGGCAATCGCTGGACTGGCTTGCACACGTTGGTAATATGGCTGTTTTGCGACACCTCTCGCGAGGTGCCCGACAAGGAGTACATTGGTTCGCGTTACAGGAGTGCTCAGTATACATGAAGAGGTATGTATGAGAGGGAGTGGTGGGAAGGGTGAGCGAAAAGTGTAATACAACGTTGTAATACTAGCATCTGCGAGGACGTGAGAGGTAATATGAATTACAACTTGTGAGCGGGTACGCACTTGAGGACGTGAGAGGTGGAACTGGGTTCGTCTCCCATCCTCGAGCAGTATATATTGTAAAGGGGGTGGCAGTGTGTGCGGACCCTGTACACACTGTCACGCGCTATTTTATGACGACATCACACGGACCCCGCGGTTCTGCGGCTAGTCGCAGTGAGACGTGCAGCGGCGTCTCGTGCGACTGAGGCGACTTGCGCGACGTGACGACTCGACTGTCGTCTGTGAGGTCTTCAGCAGACACGCCCGTTGACGCCGATTAGATTCTTGTAAACACGTTTAAACCCAATTAACGAGAAGGAGCCGTTTCCTGTCACGTGACCTATGACTCATCAGATCAAGGTGGTGATCCAGGTGCTCCCGCTCGTAGATATACTGCCGCTATCTCCCACCTAGCCGAACAAATTCCGAGCAAATTAGATGAGTGACTGACTCACTGCTGCCATCTGAGCTGAATACGTTTATTTTTTTTTTGTGAACTTATGCAATTTTTTTCTGATTTTATAAGCTAAAATCATCAACAATGCAGTCGACGATGATACTCAGACGGCGACGGTGAAGGCGAGGTGTCACCGACAACATGGTGGTGACAGGTCTGATGATGTTGAGGTTGGATTGACGGGTACTGCACTACGTATCTGAATTTATTTTCGGAAATTTAAAATTAAATGGGTTGTTTCCAATTATCATTGAGAACGTTGCCAACAACAACAACGACAGGCAACGACGCTGCCGGTGAATTGATGAATCGATGACGGCGGCAGCAACCTGTCCAATGTCACCGACGGTTGAAACATTGACAGGTCCGATGATGTTGGAGGTGGAATTGATGGGTCCTGGGCCTCGGCCGGCCTCACGTGTGCTGGCCAGGGGAGGCTATTCACCTTACATGGCAAAGGTGAGTCAGTAAGTAAAAATTGTACAACCCTTATTCTATAAAAGTATGACTGATCCACAAAAAATCGGGCAAAATCGATTGAGAAATGGTTATTCCCCAGGGCTTTTGATTGATTATACTGTTTTTTGCCTGTAGAAGGCCTCGTATATGGTCATGAATGTGCGGGGCTGGAGCAGGATCAATAGCAGAGCTGTGTAATTAGCCGAGTGATGGCAGTTATACCTGCAAAAGTACTTATAGGATGATACAAACAAATACATACAAATACATACTCTAGATGAAATATTATTACTGAGAAAAATATCTGGCAAGCCGAGCCGAGGTGGGTCAGATCATGGTTGGGCCAGTGTGGAGTAGTTTGTGACGACCAGTAACGTGATACTGTCGTAGAGACTAGATTGCAACCTCAAGGCGATGAGTGAAGCGTGTCGGTAACGTGATACCGATAAAGTTGAAATAGAACCTTGACGAGACAAGGAAGACACGAGTCGCTCGAAAGCTAATAGAAGAGAAGACTGGTTCTGATTCTGTGACTAGATCTCGAGTATAGAATACAAGAGGTGAAGTGCAGAATACATGTGTTTGTACACTACTTTAAATACTATCAAGAGTGGGCACGGACCAAGTAATATGGGTGAAACCGATTGTCCTTAAGTGCTATGTCCTATGATCGAACCTCTGTGCGAAGCAAATCCTATAATAAAGGTCACGTGATTGTTTATGTAATATTCTTTAATATTTATGAAGTCGAGAGTTCGAATCCTAGTGAGTATGGTTCTTGTAAATAGAGAAGGCCTGTTGACGCGAGTATTTCTAATACCCGGTGACAATACACCAGCCATAATAGTTAAGAGGTCACGTTTCCTCAGGGTCGTGACATAGTTAGCCGATCAGCCGATCAATGGCGAAAATGCGAAATTCAACCGCGAACTTCCCGCCAACGCTACAAGAGTCACTCGCCGCCCTCAGTCTCTACTGCTTCATCCCCGGGCTCTTCACGCCCTCCTTCACCACTTTTGCAACCATTGCAGCCTCCAGTAGGCACAAATACTCATGGCCTGCCAACGCGTCCGCCGTTTGGTCTCAATGCTCTCAGCGGCGCAAGCATGAGCTTCGCCGCTATCGGCAACTCCTCCACTGCAAAGAGTGCCTCCGTCCCCAAGTGTCAGGGCAGCCGCAACAAGTCTGACCCCGAGGCATCTCCTTCACCAGACAAGTCTGGCGCAGATGATGACGTGAGCAGTCAAACCAACAGCGCGACGAGCATGGACGAGAAGCGCGCTTGTCCTGCCCGGCGCACTTCCTCTGCCGCTATGCAACCTTTCATCACCAAGTCCGACCCCTACGAGCCGACGGACTACATCGTAGATGCCAAGTCCGGCACACGCTCGCCCGCACCGCTCGAGAAGGTCGCCGTCATCGGCAGCGGGAGCTGGGGCACAGCGCTCGCGCGTGTTGCTGCCGTCAACGTCGCACAGCAGGACGGGTTCCACCCCGAGGTGCTCATGTGGGTCCGCGACCCAGACGAGTGCGCGCGCGTGAATGAAACGCACGAAAA
>KN881593.1:0-45170 GCA_000934395.1 Fistulina hepatica ATCC 64428 | reverse complement strand
ATTTAAGGAGCATACATATGGGGATGGTAAGATTACTGTACTTTTTGCATATTCTCTAATGACTGCTAACATATAATGTATTTAGCAGTGTACATAATGTACACATCAATGATTATGGGCAGATGTGACCATACAGGTCGTGCCTCATGGGCAGAAACTTTCATTGTACTGGAGCTCCATTATGGTCTTGATATCAACAATCATGCATATATTTGGCTCCTTCATCATTTTTTCCTTCCAGCTATCAATGCTGCTTTGGATAATTTTTGCATAGTATGAAACAATCACTGTATTCAGATATATGATGGCCCAAATTGATCACTGGAAGACATGTATGGATTTGATATGTTTGTTTGTGGATTTTGTGGTGATGCTTTCATGTCTAACAAGGAGTTGGAAGTCTATGGTATTGACTGGGATGCTTTATGAGATTCTTTCATACTCTAGACTGTCAATAGACTTGATGAAGAAGGCATTTCAACCTGGATATACGACAGGCCACCAGACAATTTCAATGAGGTTTATGTACTAACCTCATCTATATTTGCTAATGAAGAAATATCAGCACTAACTGACACTGTTATTGCTAATTTCAATAGTGCAATGACATTATGGAGAGCCCAGACAGTCTCTTCTAGTGATGATGTACCAGATACTATTGTAGTATGAATATATGGACTAGCTTTAGCCTCAGCTGTATTTTCTGGGCTATTCAAAATAGACATTAGTCTTTTTGATATATCACCTATGTATTTTTGTATGAATATACTAAGTATATCATATATATTGTACTATTATATAGCTGTACTTGAGCTACAAAATACAGGCCACACTTAAGGCAATATATATTTAGTCACAATCTTTGATATATAGAAGTTTAATGATCTAGTGGTTCAATAAATTATCTGCTGTGATTAACACTATTCAAGTACTTTTCACCTTTCAGTAAGTCAGAGGTTCAATCCCTGATGTTGTCATAAATTGTAAAGATCGCATAAATGTTCAAATCTCAAGAAAGGGGTTTTGTCCATTGAAACTATAGTCTTTGATGCATAATTAAATTCTTTTAAAATACCAAGGCATATATCAAAAAGACAAGAATAGCAATGACTGCAAAATTACATAATAGTATGACTACCAATGGTCAATAAAAGCTGACCTTTGAACCATTGAGTGAACTGAACTATAAAATTCTCTGCAGTACAACATTTTAGTTCAGTGACAAAAGTAGCAGAAATATATAGTAAATTGAAGCAAGTATGAAAAGCAATACCACCAAGGAGAATATGGTTTGTATTTTCTTCAGCAAAATCATTAGAATATAGTGGATCATTGTCACAGCAAAGGAACACCTAGTGTGTTTAATAAATATGAGCCACTAATTAGATAACAGTAATAACATACCTTGATTATTTTATTAGGATCCATAGAATATAAACCTATACTGGCTAAGGTGAAGAGATGAGGATAAAAGCTACTTGAATCTATATGTGAGTAATCAGAAACTCTGCCAGCTGTAGCATGAAGAACATGTGAAAGAGTTGCCTTGTCAATAAGGCCCTCACCTTCAAGATACTGGCTGGTAATTCTTTTAAAAAAAGACTTGTGATTTTTGCCAAGAGCAGCCTGAGCTATACTCTTTGAAGGGATAGTTGTTGTTGACAGCGTACAAGTGTAGTGAATCCTTGAGCTGATAGATGCAAAATCACAGATAATAGTTGTAATCATTTTTGCACAAAACCCTCAACACCACCACTGAAGTGATAAGCAGCCTAAAGAAGTTTCAAAAAAATATATTCTGAATACAAAGAATGATATTTGCCTTTGTGAGAGCTCAGCCATGTTGTGTATGAAGAAAAAATCTTTCAGTAAATAGCTGTAGCTCAGGGTGATTGAGATCTTCTACATGAATACTAAGGGTAGCTCTGATAAGCTTTTCTTTCATTAGGCTAACATGATAGCCTAGGCTGATACTGTACCATTTCAACTATAAGTTCTCCATGCGTGATGTGTGATGGCATATGTTCTCATATTCAAAGGTTCTTGGATCATTACTCTGCATGACGGGCCAAAAATTAGGTTCAAACTCAACTTCAAATCGAGTTTTGCAGGGCCTACAGTGTCACAGGACCAATTTTGACATGTTCTATTATGAAAACTTCATGTGATGTCACACAAAATAGGTTCCCCGCTCCAGACCATGATGTGTGACATGAACCTACAGTTGAAATGGTACAGTAGTAGCGAGTGTTGCTGTCTGTTATGAGCTGTTCTTATTATCACCCTTCTCCTGATCTCCCAACCTTCTGCTCCCGTTCCCACTCCTTTCCAATGAGAGACTCAAGACACGCCCTAGAGGGGAAAACCAAACCAACACCACCTCACCCTACCACTCTTGGGTGGGCTGCAGGCAGTAGTGGCAGTCACACATCAATGTCATGTGACTTGCAAGTCCTTCCTTAGCTGATTGAAAGCACACTCGGCCAGTACTCAGGCTCTCGTGGGCGATCAGAGACATATAGGGACAGCGGGATGCAGTTGGGAGCTCAATAAAGGAAGCGGAGACTCTTAGAAACACTGATCTCTAGTCTCAAGAAAGTATCTGCATGCTGGCGATGTATTCACCAATGTACGGGGTCATATTTGGATGACTAGTACATGATCTCGGGCCTAGGGTATGTAATGTACACAAAAACAACCAAAACAAGTATATAAAGTGAAATGTGGATATCACATGACTCTGCTCACCTCACGAAGGCCTCACAATGACTCCTATGAATGTCCAGCATGTCATGATGGTTGTTCATCATGTGCACAATCCCTGTGTTTTCATGTGGCAAGACTGTTCAGAAAGTCTTCACAATTTCTCATGTGGTCACGTGATGCATTGTGAGCCCTTGCAAAGTGTCAGGACCCTCATATAAGGTCATGGTACAGCCAAATGCAGTTGGAATCTTGTGCGAGCCCAAAATAGGCTGTAACTGTGCGGGAAGCAATCAGAAATGCATCACGTGATTATATACAATCATGCCCAGCACATGCACAGCAGATGTGGAAATGTGTACAGAAACGTGCAAGATGATGAGTGCATGAGGAGCGCAAATCACATTATCTGTGCTGTGCAATGAAGTCATGTGACTTCAGTTGGGCAAACGTGCAGCAATAAGATATAAGTGCAAGGGTGTGCAAGGGTGCATGATGAGGTAGGGCAGTGGAAATGAGCTATCTACGGACTTTCCTGGTTGTGCCGATTGCACTCTCATCACTGGTACTGTTAAGGACCGGACACCGGGAGGAACTCTGGGTGACAGGTCGGGTACAGAAATGGGAGAACAGAGTTCTGTACCGATAGAGTTCTTTGGACACGATACCAAGGTTAACATCTACGGGCTCGGTGAGGCTATTCAGCAATGCCAACTAGTAATTCACACAGGTGGTTATCCATAGTATTTCACAGGGTGTGGGAGCGAGGGAGCAGGAGTCCGGGATGGGCATCTGGATAGCAAAGACTGGGTGGTGGAAACCCTGGTGAGGCTCAGGGCTCGCAGGGTGGCAAGTAATGCTGGGTGCAGTAGCAAGAGAGCGGTGAGCTGACTGGGCTCTGAGGCTAAGTTCTGACTGCCTGACTAAATCCTGTGAACTGGATGATAGTAGGGGCTGCCTTAATTGATATCAAGACTAGACTACTACAATGTAAAGTGAAGCCTTATATACTCGGGTGCTCAGGTGAATCGGGAGATATGGGACGAATTGGGAGGTGCATGTAGCACACACACAGTAACTTACTATGAAGTGTAGTGTGCCCTTGGGGATGGGGTAAGTGGGTGTCAGGTGGGAGTGAAGGGGAGACGTGTCTGTAGTTTTGTGGAGCATAGGCAGGAGGTATGAACTAATGACATAGGAGGGAGTAATATACTTATAAGTAATTAATGTCATGGTGGAGAATAAGTGTAAGGGTGCTGATATGGGAGATTGGGAGATGAGAGAAGTGGGAGACAGGTAAATGGATATGGCTCATGACAGGTACATCCACCCTTCATCATTCACCCTATCATCTCTCGCCCATACCTACCACTCCATAATACTACAAGAATATACACCTATTGCTACCAGTAACCTCTCACATACAGCTCCATAGTGCATAGCACAGTATAGCTCCATCCGACTCCTGCTCCCCTCCCATACCTCCCGATGTACCTGGTTTTCCTGAAGTATATATACACCTTATAATTTACTTGTTAAGTCTCAGTCTTGATATCTCATTTCCTGTTCTATTCCTTATTCATTAATACTCTAAAACACCCAATTTATGATATGAACTTACTCAGTTGACACGACCCTCCTGCAAGGATTAGAACCCTCACATGTTATGTCCACCATTGACTAAAGGACTCGGACCACCACACTAATTATCCACCCACACTCATCCCTTCCTGATATCTCTTCAGCAGACTCCTTCCGGTGCGCTCCCAGCCACCCGCCTCCCAATATCTCTCCATCATTGGATCTTGGTATCAAGTCATGCTATTCAACACACCAGTTGTCTTTCCCAGCCAGTCTTGTTCATCCAAGCACCTGGCCACTCAGTCATCAATATCTGAACATCCATCCTGGGCTCTTGCCTCCTCATACCGCTCCCTCTGAAATACTATGGGTAACCCAACCCAGTGAAGACTAGTTGGCATTGCCAAATAGCCTCGCCTAGCCCATAGATGCTCACTCTGTCTTGATACCCTTGTGGCTCGCAACCTCCTGCCTTGGAAGCCAGTTGTTCCCTTCTGGTTCTTCCGCTCCTAAGCCCTGATTGGTCTTGCCCTTAACACTGTCTATTAATGATGAGCATTATTCACCTAAGTAATAGTTGATTAGAGACTTACTGGCATATCAAGATAAGATAGAAAAAAACTCTCAAATCGATTAAGGTCACCTTCACTAGTACACCATTGATCAAGTGTTAGACAAAGCTCATGACTATAATATTCATCTACAAATGCAGAATTCAAAACACTGAGATGATCCTCAGCCTGCGAATGAATGAAAACAGAAAGATATAGTGGAAAGAGCTCAGGATATTGGTAAGAAAGATACATCAGAGTAGCCAAAGCTCCAAGAACCATAAGATCACTTTGTCATAAGGTATCAGTAGCAAAAAAGGTACAAGATCATAACTTAAGCCCAAAATAGCTATTATAGGCAGGAATGAAGAAGTCATTAAAGCAATTGGTGAAAGAACAAAAAGCAGTAAAAACAACTTCTCACTCAACTCCCTCACCACATGCATTGTCTTTGTTTTCCAAAATCAGTAAGAAGTTTTAAACTAGTGAATAATGATACATACATGACACACATTATATTATCATTGAGAATCTTCATAAAATCATGCTCAAATACACACTGATGAAGGATGATAATGAGGCTGCCAGCAGCATCTTTGACAGTATTACCACAAATAATAATGTTGTTGGTAGGAACATTACCCCCCAAAGGAAGTCTCCCAAAATAGTATCATATCATTGAATGAATAGACCTGGGAATTTTTGGTCAAGAAATTGGGTACAGTACCTCACAGCTATAAAAAAAAAACTCAGCTAAATAAAAACAGTTATGAAAAAAAGTGACCTACAGTATTCTCAGCTAAAGTCAATAATACAACTGTTGCTTGTGTTTCCAAAATACTTGGAACTAAGACAATAATAATAAGCAACATTATGACAGATAGCAGAGTATACATAAACCTCTATAGAGGGAGTAGGCTAAATCAGTGTATTAGATTCGGTAGGCTGGTCTGGCAATTATTATAGTGACTCTTCCTGATAAGATAAAAGATGAACCAACAGTGACAAAAAATATAAGGTGAGATGACATTGAAGAGCAAAGGATGTGATAGACTGTGTAATAGGCTGTGTAGTAAAATGATATTGGAGGACAAGAGGCATTCATTTGACTCGACTCTCATGAAGACCCCAAAATATATATACATTTGTAATGTCTGAGACCAGATCAAACACATGCTTGGGTCTGAGGTGGTCTGAGATGCTGTGCTTTTCAATTGATTTAAAGACCTTTTTGTATCCATAGTTCTTTTCTCACTTCCCGATCCTCACACCCTGGCAACATACTCTGCCACATCAATATAGAAGCCTTGCAAAGTCACACAAATATAGAAGTTGATTTAGATGCTGTACAAAGTCACACCAGTATAAAGACCAATTTAAATGTTGTGTGCTTAAAATTGGAGGCCACTTGGAGGGATCCATACTATGCAGCTTGCACTCTTACTACTCGGGTGAACTGTTATGAGACATTCTCATTACCACCCTTCTCCCGATCTTCTGATCTCCCACTCCTGTTCCCACTTCTTCCTAGTATATCTACCCTCCATCATTTGCCTTATCATCCCTCGCCCATACCTACCACTCCACAATACTGTGAGAACATCCACCTGTTACTACCAGTAACCTCCCACATACAGCTCCGTAGTATGTAACACAGTATAGCTCCACCTGACTCCCACTCCCCTCTCACACCTCTCAATGTACCCAGTTTTCCCGAAGTATATATACCCCCTGTAATGTACTTGTTGAGCCTTAGTCTTGATATCTTGTTACTACTCCATTCCTTATTCATTAATACTCCAAGCACCCAATTTATGATGTAAACTCACTCAGTTGACAAAAACTCTCCTGGAAGAATTAGAACCCTCACATGTTATGTCTATCATCAACTAAGGGCTCGGACCACCATATTAGTTGTCCACCCACACTCATCCCTTCTTGATATCTCTTCAGCAGGCTCCTTCTGGTGCACTTCCAGCCACCCGCCTCCCAATACCTCTCTATCATTGGGTCTCGGTATTAAGCCGTGTCATTTGACACACCAGTTGTCTCTCCCAGCTGGTCTTGTTCACCTGAACACCCGGCCACCCAGTCATTGATACCTGGACGTCCATCCTGGGCTCTCATCTCCTCATTACGCTCTTTCTGAAATACTACAGGTAACTCAACTGAGTGAAGACTAGTTGACATTGCCGAATTGCCTCGCCTAGCCCATAGATGCTCCCTCTGCCTTGATACCCTCAGGGCTCACAACCTCCTGCATCGGGAGCCAGTTGATTCCTCCCGCTCCTGCTCCCAAGCCCCAATCGATCCTGCCCTTAACATGAGCCCAGAGATCCCTCATAACAGGTCTTCCAGCCTGCTCTGAGGCCTCACCCAGGAGTGCCAGCACCTCTCTCCCTTCGCCATACAAGACTCCATGTGAGACGATGCAGCACTGGCATTCTCCTATGAAGGGCCCCTGACCTGAGGGCGGCTTCAGGAGGCCACCTCACATGTGTGAAAAGCAGCAGCAAACATGCTCAAAATGTAAGCATCCAGATAGTGATGGTCCATGGGTCAGTGCTCTGTTGCTGACCTTCGCTTTTTCTCATCAGATGAAAGCGCACAGTCCACATGGCACACCAAGTATGCTGTTGACTGTGCTGTCTCTATTGGAAGGTCAGTTGCCCCGCGTGCCCTCCAGCCAACATCCTCTGACTAGCATTGCATGCAGCCACACTGGTGCCCACACCTCCCATTTCCCTGCAGAGCACTGCACTGTGTGGCATGCCCAGCTGTGCCCCATCTACACTGGCAGAACTGGTGGCTGCTGGCACCAGCAGCTGCCATCCTCCTTCGTCAAGCATCCTGTAGGGCCAATGTGCTCAAGCTGCTGGATGCCCAAGGCCTAACTGGTCATACATACCAGGCTGCACACTCTCGAATGATGCACAAAGCCAAGTACCAACAAAGGGTGGCAGAGAAGCCAATGGAGCTGTGTATGGTGCAGAACATGGATCCCTAGCAGCTCACTGTGGATTGTGCTGCTATGAAGCTCTTTGTGTCCAAAGCCCATAACCTACCGATAACATCCACTGGCTGATAGGGCTTGGATCAAAGCCAACACGCCGCTGTTTGTGACCTGTGGGACAAATAGAGGATAGCCATTCAAAGTAGCTGCCAACGTACATCATGGATGTCCTTGGGTGGCTCATTATCATGTGGTCATTGATTGCTGATTGGATGAAGCAACTTATGCCACAGATCAATGAGGACCACGCAGCCTTTGTTGTGGACTGTGAGAAGCCCATGGCAGATGCAACCTATATGAGCAATCTGTGTGACCTACATTTTTCTTCAGTAATGGGCCATGACAGGAACAATAAGGTGGTGGGTATTACTCTCTTGTCTACTAGTGCTACTCATTTAAGATTGACGCCTTGCTAGTTGCTTGTGCTTGCTGGATGGCACAAAAGCAATGAAGGAGCCATCAATAAACTCATGAGCAAGTGCACCTTCAAGTGATACAAGTGAGTGTGATTGACTTGTCTGGGCAGCTTCACTGATGTCTTATTCCACACCTGCAGTGGCATGGCAAATGCATTGCTGGAGATATATTTTCCGAGAATCGCTTAAAGTTATTAGACAACACCTACTAGCATTTGAGATCTGAAAGAGGAATTTAGGACTGGGAGAAGGAGGTGGACCCAAGGTACAAGAAGAGAGGGATACCAGAAGAAGGCAGAAGCCAAGTCACAGTCAGGTGACAAGGTGTCCAAGTAATAGAGTCAGTTGGAGTCCATATAGTCAGGAGTATAGTTGGCAAGACAAGGATACATTATATATTGCATAATGTTAAGTTGTTGACTGGCATGATCAAGAGTGTCCTCATCATGAAAGCAAGAAATAGAGACATAAACATTAGCAATATCAGGATATTATGGGCCTGCATACAGACAGTTAGATGTTTGGCAAGTGCAGACATGAACAGAGAGTAGGTGACTGGATGCAATGATGAGAGGTGTAACAATGGCATGGGGCTGGCCAGATGGTATGTATCATATTGTCATGTGAAATCATCCTAAAATCTAACAATTTATGAAGATGGTGGTCATCGTCAAACAGTGAAAAACACACACAACCTCCGAGTGTTTGGACTCGCCCATCTAGCTAAGGTGGTGAGGCACTGTGGTGAGCAGCATCATTTTTCATTTCTTTTGTTTCAAATCTTCATACTCTACCCACTTTGTTATTCAGATAATATGGAGACAGAAGAGGAGCTGGATGGGATGTACACAGTGAGTTGGAGTCTGTCATTTTTTTTTTCCAGCTCATTTCTTGTTGTAGCTCTCACATTCAACCTAATGGGGTCTAGGCATCTCCCACAACTTCCTCTGAACAACTTCCTCTGAACATAAGGTGGAAAACCATCATTGTGCATTCATAGTCCAAGTAAAGAACACCTCTAGGACTCAATGGTGAGGCCGATGACAAACCATTAGTTCAGATTTGGATAAAAAGGGCAGCACACCACATGCACTCACCCTAGGCCACAGTGAACAACAGGAACAGGAGGGACCTCTTCATTCAGAGGAGAATGACAATGTTGTCTAAATTTTGTTGTCCAAACTCATTGTAGCTAGCCCACTGCTCCATGAAGAGATGATGGATGTAGATGATAGGGATATGCCTATGAAAACTTTGGTGAGCTTTGAAATGCAGGAAATAATATTTGAGCTGATCACTCATTGTTGTCCTTATTATGACCCATTGCATGGGACCTTACTCATTCATCTATTTTCACCCTTAGAGCCCTCTTTCTCCGCATTATTTTCTGAGACTAAGATACTTGGGGACCAGAACTCATGTGATCGCTGGACTGATGATGAGCATGCTAATCATGAACATTGATGAAATACCAATTCCTTGAGAGTGAGGATGAGGAATCTTCACCTACACCTGACTTTCACAACCTTTGTCAAAACAATGTTTCAAAAGTGCACCACCCACAGGATCTGTCTGATGCAATATGTCAATCATACAATGATATGGAGGTGGCAAGAAAACAGAACAAGACAGCCTTCAATGCCTGCATATAATAACTAATTAATTAGAAGGCAATATTTGATATGCTTGGTCACCTACTCAAATGCTTTGAGAAACACAAACTTGTAGAAGCATCTCAATATGTATATAAGATAGCCCATTGGTTCCCTACTCCACCAAGAGGCTTAGATAAGCTCGCATCAGTGGGGGATACCAATCTTGGTATACACTTAACTACTGCATATAATCCACCTATGCAGCATATTCATTCATGTACTTTTGATACCCCCACTTGAGCATGGCCTAAGTCCCAGCATGTGCACAAATTTCCAGTGCTTCTCATGAGCCAAAGCCTTCATAACTAGATGTCCACTGCCAGCCAGCAAAAGATGCTGAGCAGCATTGCTGAGCCTGATGTGCTCAAAAGTCCAAAGTCCAGCATGCTGGCAATGTACCTAAGCACACATTTGGTGAAGTTCCAGTGGGTGCAGATGCATAACATCTGAGAACTCCCACAGCATATGCAATAATGCAATATCTGGGTGTGTGCACAACATAGCCCACATAAGAGACCTAATAATGGTGTTATGGTTTGTCGGCAGTAATGTGATCATTGTGTCCACAGAATTGTGGTGTGCCTGAGACCTTGATCTGCTCTCCACCTGCATCAGGAGACTTCCTTCCAATCTGTTATCATACAATCTCATGATCCACATTTTCTGTAGCCCATATCCATAAAGAGCTGAAACAAAGTGACCAAGTGAGCAAATCCCAGGGAGCTTGATCACCCTGGCATCACCGTGGCATCTGCAGCAGTATGATGCTGACAGCTCAGCAGAAACAAGTAAGTACTGCAGGGGGCAGCAGGCTGCTCAGGCTTCTCAACACTAAAGTATTACTGGCCATCATATGTCTGAGTGAGAATGACACCTTAGGAAAAATGCTGGTGTGATGGTGATGTGATAATGATGATGTGATAATGAAAGTCAGTGAGGAACACTCTGAGCTCCCTAAGCAATAGTGGCCTCCTCCTCTTTTTCCATCTCCTCAATAACTCCCCCCTCTTCCAACACCATGGTGGAGTGAGCATGCACATGTGTTATGTGTTGAAGGGATTCACAGTAAAATAAGGGATAAATGCCTGTTCTGAAGAATCATGTCAGAGCATATACTTTAGATGCTTATCCTGACACTATGCTATTCAATGACTTAATATCACTCAATACACCATTCACCATTGCACCATTACACCATTTACACTCTCAATTGAACAAACTTTATCCAACTCAATCTCATAGATACTGTGCTTCAATATATTGAGTTTTTCTACTTAGTCAGTCAGTATAGTCAGGAGTCTGAGTGCAGGAGATAAGAGACTAATACAATAGGAGACTAATACAGATAGTTTCATTGGGCATGGTACCGAGGTTAGTATCGAGGTTAGTATCTACAGGCTGGGTGAGACTAACTCCATGAGGACTTCATACAGGTGGTTGCCCATAGTATTTCACGGAGTGAGCTCAGGATGGATGTTAGATGGTGAGAACTCACCCAATCACCAAACTCAAACCAAAGAACATTAATGTTAATGTATGTGTTTTTATGTTCATAATATTCTCTTGTACCTTGCTAATACTAGAGTGGATGCACATATATTGGATATGGTGAATTGAGTAGTGAATTGATGGATCTGATGAGTGGTGAATATTGTGCTAATGGAACCTTTATCTTAAGTGTTCATTGAGCTATATTCTCCATCCCCAGACACATCTGACATAAGACATAATTGTCTTATCATACCCTCATACCTTCCCAAAAAAAGCCTACCTCCTCTAGTCAAAAGTGAACTGATGCAGCCATATGTGGTGAAGGTACAAACTATCATATGTCAAGTGTCAAGCTCCTCCTTGCCACCATCAATAGGGTTTGGGAGCAAGAGGACTGGAAGGGATTGACCGATTCACGGGGTAAGTTATTTAGTGGAGTTTTATTTAATGGGTGAGTGAACGAGATAGAAATGAGATGTCAAGACTGGAGCTAACAAAGTAGTTTACAGGATTTATATACCTTGGGAAACTTCAGTGCTGCAGTCAAAGGTGGGGCTTGCAGTCAAAGGTGGGGCCACCCCTATATCTACTAGCCCAGCCACTGAAATCATGTCCACAACAGCTGCACAACTTGATAATGATGCCAAATCTTCTTGAAAGGCCTCGCTTGCTGAACCATCAATGTCAGCCAATGATAAGGATGGTAAGGCCTTAGTTGACTGTATCTGCTCTTTGTGCACAGTGATGTGTGGCATATTGTCCATAATATCAACCTCAAGCTTACATGCCATTGCAAAGCACTTTGTTCTGCCACTTCTTTAATCAACCTAGAACAGCCTAATGCTTAGTTTGAGATCATCATATCATTTCATTGCCAAGCTCTGGAATGATGCTGGGAGATGTGGGCTACTCAGTTTTGGCCTGAGACAGTTGCAGTGATTCATATACAAGAACATGAGGAAATGGGGCCACAAGGAGATTTGCCAATGCTGGAGCTATTGTCCACAATATCAATGTGCCTGTCAAGCACTATTGATGTTTCATCCAAGAGGTCATCCCTGCCTTCATGGTAAGTCACCATCTTGCCTAATGCTGACTAGCAAGTCCTGTCCAACGAGGTTGAAGGAGCCATCTGGCAGCTTTGGGACAACAACTGGGACCAATGGACACATAGGGTGTTGGGATGACCAGTGCACCCTAGATGGATGGAGGGTTGTACCAGTTAGACAGTCATGGGCTTAGTGAGGCTATTCCAGGAGTGTCAAGGGAGTTAAACAAAAAGGTTTATTCACCAGGAGTACAGGGAGAAAATATTAGACTTAGGGGGTATCTAATTACTAAAGCTGTATATATAGTCGAGAGGTCAGGTAGTCTGGGAGGTCTGGGAGGAACTGGGAGTCAGGTGGAGTGTGCTACAGACCATTGTCATACACTATAAACACATTTCTGGCCAATGCATGCATTCAGTAATAATAAGTCTGGAAGTGGTCTGAACCAGCCTATGCATCTGTGTTATGCTATGCACCTGGTCACAACTTTTCTACTAATATACCATATAAAAGTAATGTCGCAGTCAGATTCCACTGATCACGAGCTTCTTCTTTTTCAACAATTTCAGGAATTCTATGATTGCAATAAATTCATTGGGTATCTTACCCTCTGTTTCATTGGCTCAACAAGGATGAAATTGATCAGCTCAGCTAACTCTGCCTTGCTCTGTACCTTTACCTCGTCAACAAGAAAATTGTATAACCTCATGGAGCTGCAATAGGGAAGCCTTCCCTTCCCAATGGGGTTCAGGTGACAATTAATGACTGCACTTACGAGGAGCCTGTACAAGGGAGTAATAGTAGTCTGCCAGCTTTGGTTCTTCTATCAACAAACAGTTTGACTTTTGGTAAGTACTATCTCTTTTACTGAGATTAATTCTGATTTTATCTATTACCATCATGGCCAAAGATACCTATTCTCTTCATTTTCTATATTCTATTCCTCTTGATTTCTTGTTGGCAATCTTATGCAACAAGTTAAGGCTGATATAGAAGCCTCATCTTGTCAATATTTGCTCTTCTATGACTGAAAAACAAGGGCACAGCTACATTGGTGACAAAGACAATCGGTGACAAAGACAATAATGGGCTTTATTCATAATTGTAACATCATGGATGCTCAGACAATTGGTGGTCTACTACCCATCAATTTATTCTCAACTTTGGTATGTGTTATCAGTTTGCTTTTATATCATATTTATCTTTTTTATCTTTTTTTTTTATTACTGTTTTGTTCCAGTCTACAAGTTCAGCACCCAGCTTGTGAAGGGGTAGGTTGCAGATGCCTCTTGACTGGGAACAATGCTAGCCACAGCCTCTAGGTGCCCATTCAGATGAGGTAGGTGCTCTCAAATCTGGACAAATAGATATCAACAGGGACACATTCAATCAATTATAGCTGTTGCACTTACTTTATTTGTAATGTGGTCAAAGGCTTGGCTCATGGAATTAGCAAGAGCCTCACATTCAATATCATACTTTTTCATCTCTGATGACCTCATTGGTAGCATCTGCTTGTAGTGTTTGTGCGACTCTTGTTGGTCTGAAGCATCAGGGGATGCATGCACATTGGAAGGTGCATTTATGCCCTGGTCATTTGTTAGCTTCATTTGAACCAACATGTAATATATGTTGCACACCTTGGGGGCACTGCATATATAATATGAGAAGTGTGCACAATGAAACATAGGAGCTACGCCATCCTGAAGTTCAATTTCTCTGGTGTCTTGGTCCATGAGAGGATCTGGATGGTGTATGCTCATAGCAGCATGCACATTGTGCTCTAGAGATGACCTGATGTTCTCAGCATTGAGCCACAGATAAATGCCAAGAGATCACCACTGTTATCAGTGAAGTGCAATTTGTTTCTAAGAGATCTTGTCAGTACTGTTATCTCATGCCAAAGGATTGTATCACTTACTGGTATAGAACTTGGCACTTATTACCCCAAGAAGAGATCACTTCCCTCCAAATTGTCACAGGCCAGATCAGATGATCCAACAAATCCTTGAATACCAACCTCCCTTAGACTTACCTGCAGCTGCAAGGCATATGAACTTCTTTCCCCAGCTGACATGTTGGTGAAAGCCCACAGTGGATCCAAATCCAGTGCATTTACTTTCGTATATATTCATCAAAGATGTCAACTCAGGCTCTGTACTGGGTCCATGCACTGGCATCTCTTACCTTTTGCCTTGCTTGCAGCAATGCACTGTTTGACCTTGATGGCCAGTGTGTTGGAACCCCACTTGTCACTTAAAGGGATGTCTTCTTGTTGTTGGGTGCACAGTGATGAGTGATACTTCATGATCCTAGGACCATGATTGCATCCCCACACTTTTGGAGCAGATGGCAATGGCTCATCCCCACTCCCTCCGACAATACTATGAATTAGAAGAATAACATTCTTTTTTTTTTTTTTTTTTTTTTTTTTTAAGTGGTATAGGTTATATACACGTAGGTGAGATCATAATCGTTCCATGTTCTCTTATAATACTTGTATTTTTGTGTATGTAATTGTAATTACAAGAAACCAAACTCAAACCACTAACCCACTCAAGAGTGGTAGATTGTAGGTAGGACTCGAGTGAGGCACTTTATGATACCCGTTGGTGGACATACTTCAGGAGTACCTCAATCAGAGTGGGTCGGACATCTATGATTGGAGCTATGATTGGAGCCATGGTACGTGAGTAGTGAATTGATGGATCTGATGAGTGGTGAATATTGTGCTAATGGAACCTTTATCTTAAGTGTTCATTGTGCTACATTCTCCATCCCCAGACACATCTGACATAAGACATAATTGTCTTATCATACCCTCATACCTTCCCAAAAAAAGCCTACCTCCTCTAGTCAAAAGTGAACTGATGCAGCCATATGTGGTGAAGGTACAAACTATCATATGTCAAGTGTCAAGCTCCTCCTTGCCACCATCAATAGGGTTTGGGAGCAAGAGGACTGGAAGGGATTGACCGATTCACGGGGTAAGTTATTTAGTGGAGTTTTATTTAATGGGTGAGTGAACGAGATAGAAATGAGATGTCAAGACTGGAGCTAACAAAGTAGTTTACAGGATTTATATACCTTGGGAAACTTCAGTGCTGCAGTCAAAGGTGGGGCTTGCAGTCAAAGGTGGGGCCACCCCTATATCTACTAGCCCAGCCACTGAAATCATGTCCACAACAGCTGCACAACTTGATAATGATGCCAAATCTTCTTGAAAGGCCTCGCTTGCTGAACCATCAATGTCAGCCAATGATAAGGATGGTAAGGCCTTAGTTGACTGTATCTGCTCTTTGTGCACAGTGATGTGTGGCATATTGTCCATAATATCAACCTCAAGCTTACATGCCATTGCAAAGCACTTTGTTCTGCCACTTCTTTAATCAACCTAGAACAGCCTAATGCTTAGTTTGAGATCATCATATCATTTCATTGCCAAGCTCTGGAATGATGCTGGGAGATGTGGGCTACTCAGTTTTGGCCTGAGACAGTTGCAGTGATTCATATACAAGAACATGAGGAAATGGGGCCACAAGGAGATTTGCCAATGCTGGAGCTATTGTCCACAATATCAATGTGCCTGTCAAGCACTATTGATGTTTCATCCAAGAGGTCATCCCTGCCTTCATGGTAAGTCACCATCTTGCCTAATGCTGACTAGCAAGTCCTGTCCAATGAGGTTGAAGGAGCCATCTGGCAGCTTTGGGACAACAACTGGGACCAATGGACACATAGGGTGTTGGGATGACCAGTGCACCATAGATGGATGGAGGGTTGTACCAGTAGGACAGTCATGGGCTTAGTGAGGCTATCAAGTTACTCATAGTTTTTGTAGCAACTGAGGTGATGTAGAGAGGATCTCAGGATGACATCTGGGAATGAGGAGGGATTTCAGGAACTCGGGAGAACACCTCATGGTGCCCTGCACTGAGATAAAGGTAAAGCGATGGGAAGTGACTAATAAGTATGGCAGAGACCGGGACAGGCCACTGGGAGGAAGTTTGGAGTTGGGAGAAGGTGCCTGGGTCATACAACTGCTTCTGGGACTTGCTTCTGGGACTTGACACACAGTGAGAAGGGGGGATCCGAGATACAAGAGAGGGGAATCCAGGAGGATGTCCGGAAACACCACACATCAAGTAGTAAAGTCAAAGAAGGGATAATCTCAATTAACATCAAGTAACATTAATATCAAACTTAGGGGGTATCTAATTACTAAAGCTGTATATACAGTCGGGAGGTCAGGTAGTCCAGGAGGCCTGGAAGCAACTGGGAGTCAGGTGGAGTGTGCTACAGACTACATACTATGGGCCTATATACAGAAGGTTACTAGTAACAACAGACATACAATAATGCAGTACAGTGGAGTGTAGTCATGGGTGAGGGATGATGTCTGAGAGGTAGATAGCAGTGACTAGTGAACAGAAGACCAGGTTCCCAGAGGTCGGAGGTTGGGAGACTGGGAATCAGTAAGTGGCTCATAACACATGCATCATGTGTGGTGTTCTGTATGTCATGCTCAGTGCATGATTATGTGCTATACATGTGATAATATGTATCCATTGTCATACACTATAAACACATTTCTGGCCAATGCATGCATTCAGTAATAATAAGTCTGGAAGTGGTCTGAACCAGCTGATAGTAAATTTCTACTAATATACCATATAAAAGTAATGTCACAGTCAGATTCCACTGATCACGAGCTTCTTCTTATTCTCTTCATATTCTATATTCTATTCCTCTTGATTTCTTGTTGGCAATCTTATGCAACAAGTTAAGGCTGATATAGAAGCCTCATCTTGTCAATGAATCTTCAAGCCTCACAAGTTCATATCACCTTCAGCAACCAACAATGAACAACTACCATTTGCTCTTCTATGACTGAAAAACAAGTCCCTTTGACAGTGTTCATACCAGTCATGCTTTTTCAGAAGGTATACATCATTGATGTAATGTATATGCCTAAAGCAGGAGGTTATAGCTATCTAGTAACTGCCAGAGATGATCTATCTGGCACTTGTGAAGCCAGAGCCCTTCAAAAGAATAACCTTGCCTCATTGGCAAAAAATTCTGTTGGGAATGCATCTATTGTCAATATGGTGCACCAGGCCAAGTTATCACTGAATGAAATAGGTGATGTGTGGTATGGCCTACAAGGCCCTCAAGAAAACATGTTGAACATGTCCATGATGTAATGATACCACAGGATGTGAGAGCTAACATGTTCGAGCATCATGTGGATCTATTCAGCCTCATTGGTGATGACATGTGGGTTGATGCAAATGTGAATGACATTGCCAACAACACCATCAAGATGGTGGACAATGTACTACAAATTACTACAAATAAACATACCTCACATACCTCAGGTAGCTCTTGCTGGCTATGAGTGCAGGGACCTGTGTGTAATAGAGGAAGTCCTGAGGAGCAACAAGCAAAGAGTTTTCCACAATGGGAGGCCCAAATATACACAGTTGTTCTTTGCGGCAACAAGTGACATCAAGACAAGAAGACAAGATTGGGGGAATAGGGGGACAATGAGGACATTTGACTGGGAAGGGAGTATATGATCTACCACTGCTAGCTCAATGGTGAATGGGATGCTGGATAAACTTGTCAGTCCCAGTGTGGATGGTCCAGATGTAGGTGGTGACCATGTATGTAGCTATCAACACAGCTTAACTGTGAGCTTGTTAGTGCCCTGCTTGCCATTGTGAGTATACTTGTTGGTGAAGAGGCCAAGAAGAGAACTGAGTGGGATAGACATAACAATAATAAGTGACTGTAGTTGGTAAAAAAAGAGGACTGGAAGGGAAGGAATTTAAGGAAAGTGAATTATATACTTTGCTGAGGCAGCATTTAGGGGGTAAAGCTGAAAGGCAGCAAATTTGAAGCGGATGTCTGTGCCATCTGATAAAATGTATGTGCCACCAGTGTTTCTGTGTAAGACTTTGTGTAAGACTTCATAAGGCCCCAAGTATCTGGGATAATACTTGTGATCTAGTTCCATTTCAACTGCAGTACTGCACTCAAACTGATGTTTAGAGCAAAACCATGCATTTTATAATGTTTCAGCTGCTTTGTCAATATCTTCTTGAAGATGAGATAATTGACATATACATAGTGCTAATACCTTGGCAGTTGAAAGACCTGATCTGAAGCCTTCTACAAGAAATGTAGCTTCTGTAATATCAAAAGGGAGAATAAGAAATGTGCCATGAAGTAACTGATATGGAGAGAACCCTGTTGTCTTGCTGACAGTAACTTGATCAGCAAAGACTGCTGCAGGAACATGGATATGCCATTGATTTGTTTTTCCTTAGCACATCTTCAAAAGTGCTTGACAAAGAATAAAGTGAATATGTTCATGACTTCAAGTTCATTGTCAGTAAAAATAGTAAATTAGGACATTGTCACACCCACCTATAATTGTTTCAGGTTATTTTTTTAATTGAAATTGTTCACATTTGCAACTACTGCTGTTTGCCATGGATAATTCAAGACAGTGATCAGGGATGATCACACATTGCATGTGACTATTATGAGCTGTTTCCTATTTATCTTTCTCCCATTCTCTCGACCTCCCATTCCCACTCCTCTCTCCTTCTCAGTATATCTACTCTCCAACCTTTGCCCTACTGTCTCTTGCCCATACCTGCACTCCACTACAGCTCCATAGTACTTAGTGCAGTATCACTCCACCTGACTCCTGCTCTCCTCCCACACCTCCCATGATGCAGGGGCTCAACCACTGCACCAGGTGTCTGCATCTACTTCAGATATCTCTTCAGCAAACTCCCTCTGGTGGCCATCTGTCTTCTGATCCCTCCCCACCCTTGGGCCTCAGTATCAAACTATGCCATTCAATACACCAGTTATCTCTCCCAGCCTGGTCTTGCTCATCCAAGGATCTGGCCTCTCAATCATTGATATCCAGCCTAGTCCATAGAAGTTCCCTTCATCTTGATACCCTTAGGACTCACCCTTCCATTTGAGGAACCAGTTGATCCCTCCTGGTTCTCCTACTCCCAAGCACTGATTGGTCCTGCTCTTGACAACAGCTCATCTGAGAGTGGTTGAGTTGGGTGGTTTTGGTTTGGTTCTCCCCCAGGGGTCTCTCAATGGGTGCAAGGAGATTAGCTCTAAGAGATCTGAGATAAGGTTGAGAATCAGGGAGGAGGATCTAGGTAAATGAGCAGCACTAATACTTTCCACATAGGCAATGAAGGTGTTCCATGGGCTTTAGCTTACTGGCATGGTATGGGAGGGGGAGGGGACATAATGTAGAGCTTGACATTGGAGGACCTTATGAGTAGCAAGAACTCAAGGGCTTAGATCATTCTTGAGATGAAGAGAAGGATAATCATAAGATATCAAGCTAGAGTATGTTCAGTAGTTAGTTACAGTGTTTTACGGATACTTCGCACACCGTCTCTACTTTGCACACAGTCATGTGTGACTTCAAATCAGAGCAAAAAATTTCTGCCTGCTCAGAATCAGAATTTCCAGGAAATGGGCACTGAAAGTGCTATGAATTAAAGCATGGTATAAATAGAACTGCCCAGAACACAGAAAGCATTTTAATATGGAAACTAATGCCTAATCAAGACATTGATGTTAAAAATGAACTAGTGTGCAAACTACCCCAGATCAGTCCAATCAACAGGTAAAAGTAAATATTTTATTGCCATAGATTACATGCTTGTATCATACTGTAAAAAATCATGGGTGTGTAGAAAACAATTTTCATGTGTTCTGTTATTTTTTTATTGATTTTCAGACCATTTTTTCGACCTTGAGAGAGATCCTGAACACTGCTGTGTGAAGTACCCCTAAAACACTATGATCAAGGATCTATGATTGCCCAAATATCATTTCATTCAAGAAACCATCTATCTGAAATGGTCTTATCACCCTCATTTATTGTACTATAAACTTGATGATTGCTGATATTTTCACAAAGTCACTACCACATTACAAATCTCCTTGTTAACTCCTTGTTAATTTTTGCTCACTGGCAGCCTATTCACACCCCTTCAGTAAGCCATATTCCTTTGCTCTCTGATTGCTGGGCAGGCATAACCTAGCAACCAGTGCTGGTGAGCTTCTGTATCCTTCTTGCTTCTGTATCCTTCTTCAATGCTGCAAGAACTACTCTTACACCTGTTGCTACCAGGCTAGTGTGATGGGTCTGCAGCAGTTGGGGTGAAATATGTGGTCTGGAAGAAATTAAAGCTGTAAGTGGTGTGGAAATGGTCTGAAGAATGTTATTCTTCTAATTCATAGTATTGTCGGAGGGAGTGGGGATGAGCCATTGCCATCTGCTCCAAAAGTGTGGGGATGCAATCATGGTCCTAGGATCATGAAGTATCACTCATCACTGTGCACCCAACAACAAGAAGACATCCCTTCAAGTGACAAGTGGGGTTCCAACACACTGCAATCTATTTGGCGACAATGTCTTACTGCTGAACACAGTATGGGCATGCTTAGTACAATGCTTCTAGACATGCAGTTGGCCATCAAGGTCAAACAGTGCATTGCAAGCAAGGCAAAAGGCAAGAGATACCAGTGCATGGAGCCCAGTACAGAGCCTGAGTTGACATCTTTGATGAATATATACGAAAGTAAATGCACTGGATTTGGATCCACTGTGGGCTTTCACCAACATGTCAGCTGGGGAAAGAAGTTCATATGCCTTGCAGCTGCAGGTAAGTCTAAGGGAGGTTGGTATTCAAGGATTTGTTGGATCATCTGATCTGGCCTGTGACAATTTGGAGGGAAGTGATCTCTTCTTGGGGTAATAAGTGCCAAGTTCTATACCAGTAAGTGATACAATCCTTTGGCATGAGATAACAGTACTGACAAGATCTCTTAGAAACAAATTGCACTTCACTGATAACAGTGGTGATCTCTTGGCATTTATCTGTGGCTCAATGCTGAGAACATCAGGTCATCTCTAGAGCACAATGTGCATGCTGCTATGAGCATACACCATCCAGATCCTCTCATGGACCAAGACACCAGAGAAATTGAACTTCAGGATGGCGTAGCTCCTATGTTTCATTGTGCACACTTCTCATATTATATATGCAGTGCCCCCAAGGTGTGCAACATATATTACATGTTGGTTCAAATGAAGCTAACAAATGACCAGGGCATAAATGCACCTTCCAATGTGCATGCATCCCCTGATGCTTCAGACCAACAAGAGTCGCACAAACACTACAAGCAGATGCTACCAATGAGGTCATCAGAGATGAAAAAGTATGATATTGAATGTGAGGCTCTTGCTAATTCCATGAGCCAAGCCTTTGACCACATTACAAATAAAGTAAGTGCAACAGCTATAATTGATTGAATGTGTCCCTGTTGATATCTATTTGTCCAGATTTGAGAGCACCTACCTCATCTGAATGGGCACCTAGAGGCTGTGGCTAGCATTGTTCCCAGTCAAGAGGCATCTGCAACCTACCCCTTCACAAGCTGGGTGCTGAACTTGTAGACTGGAACAAAACAGTAATAAAAAAAAAAGATAAAAAAGATAAATATGATATAAAAGCAAACTGATAACACATACCAAAGTTGAGAATAAATTGATGGGTAGTAGACCACCAATTGTCTGAGCACCCATGATGTTACAAATACTCGACCCAATGTAGTGATGAGAATCACGAATAAGGCCCATTATTGTCTTTGTCACCGATGTAGCTGTGCACTTCTCATTTCCGGATGCCATGAATCTGACAAGAATGACATGAACGAACATGATGGTTGACATCTGAATGCATGTGAGGCCATTAGAAACAAACACATAATGTGTCAAATGTAGCTTGGATGCCAGTTCAATGGCCTAAACCTTCATGAGCCTGATGTAAGATTGTCAATTGTAGGCCAGGTGGAAGGGAATGTTGCCGTTCCCTCACTAAGATGAAGACTCATATATACAGAAACAAGATCTTTGTGTATTTTCAAACAAGAAAGAATGCAAAGATGGATGTAAGAAAGCAAGAAGAGAAAACTGCTGTCCACACAGTGGTGTGTGGCTTTAATTAGAAGGGGAGCAGAGGGCAATGTACAGTCACAATGTATAGATAAAATATAGTTATCTTCCTTGCTTGGAGTCCATAAAAGCTCGACCTCAACGAGAGACAGGTGTGTCAAAAAACCCAGTGGGAAAAAGCTACCGCTCTTATCCCTTTTTCTTCTGCTGTGTGAGCCAGGCATCCATAGCAGCACAATCATGGAGTTCTGTTAAGGACTGGACGCTGGGAGAAATGTCAGGTGATGGGTCAGGTATGGAAACAGGAGAATGGAGTTCTGTACCAGTAGTGTTCCTTGGGTGCGATACCGAGGTTAACGTCTACGGGCTCAGCAAGGCTATTTGGCAACACCAACTAGTAATTCACGTGGTGTGTTACCCATAGTATTTCGCAGGGTGCGGGAGCGAGGGAGCGGGAGTCCGGGATGGGCATCCAGATAGCGGAGATTGGGTGGTGGGAACCCTGGCAAGGTTCGGGGCTCAGAGGGTGGCGAGTATTGCTGGGTGCAGTAGCAAGAGAGTGTTGAGCTGATTAGGCTCTGAGGCTAAGCCCTGACTGCCTAACTAGATCCTGTGAACTGGATGATAGCAAGGGGCTGCCTTAGTTGATATCAAGACTAAGTTACTACATTGTAAAGTGAAGTCTTATATACTCGGGTGCTCAGGTGAATCAGGAGACATGGGAACGAATCGGGAGGTGTGTGTAGCGCACACGCAGTAATTTACTATGGAGTGTAGTGTGCCCTTGGAGATGAGGTAAGTGGGTGTCGGGTGGGAGTGAAGGGGAGACATGTCCGTAGTTCTTGTGGAGTGTAGGCAGGGGGTATGAATTAATGATGTAGGAGGGAGTAATATACTTGTAAGTAATTATTGTCATGGTGGGGACTAAGCCTAAGGGTGTGGATACAGGAGATCGGGAGACAGGTGAAGCGAGAGACAGGTGAATGGAAACGGCTCATAACAAGTTCGTGGCAAGGTAGCCATAAGTCGCCTTCAGGGCCTTCTCCAACCCAATGGACAAGGTACTGAAAACTGCATCCATGCCAACATTCATCAATGATGCGATCCGCGAAGTACTCTTCACTGCCTTGTGCAGTGACAACAGGTCCAGGTCAGGTTTGTTCGCAGCCAGGATATTTAACAGGGTTGTTCAGGTGGAAACGTCGCAGCAATGATGAATGTGTTGAAGGTGATACAGCACCTGGGTGATGACTCAAGGAGATACTTGTTTTGGTGATGACTCATAAAGGTACCTGCTTTGGTATTTGCTTCCTTGATTACTAATAGGTTCCAGACCGATAAAAATGCGTCCTGGGAGCAGCCCCAAGTCCCTACCTTTGACTTGTATGTGCTGTATCTCAGGTGAGTAGTGTACCTTGTGTAGACAGTTGAATCTACCTTTGACTTGTGTGTGCTGCATCCCAGGTGAGTAGTGTACCTTGTGTAGACAGTTGAATCTACCTTTGACTTGTGTGTGCTGCATCCCAGTGCCTTCAGGACTACCTGCTGTTAACACTAATTACGGGAGCTGTATATATAGTTGGGAGGTCGGGTAGTCCGGGAGGCCTGGGAGGAACCAGGAGTTGGGTGGAGTGTGCTACAGACTACATACTATGAGCCTGTATATAGAGGATTACTAGTAATAACAGGCATACAATGACACAGTAATGTGGAGTGTAGTCATAGGCAAGGGACGGGATGTGGAGCATGGACAAAGGGTGTGGAGGAGGTTAGAGGGCAAGGGTGAGGGTCTACATACCGGGTGGAATCGGGAGAGTGCGGGTTCTGGGAATCTAAGGTTACAGATATCATTCAATACCATATACTGGGGTTGGGAGTTCTGGGAAGCTTGCAGGAGCTTGGGAGATTGGGAGACCAGTGTCTGGGAGGTAGATGGCAGTGACTGGGATTAGGTGGGAGGTAGCTGAGGTGTCCGGAGGACCAGAAGACTGTGTTCCCGGAGGTCAGAGGTCAGGAGACTGTTAAGGGGTGGTTCTGGGGGGGTGCACCCGACTAGATACAGGAGGTCGGGAGGCCGGGAGGTTGATCGGTGCACCCTGGATGGAACTACGGATGTACCAGTAGGACAGTTATGGGCTTAGCGAGGCTATTCAGCAATGCCCACTAGTTTCCTCACAGTTAAGTTACCCATGGCTTTTGTAGTAACTGAGGTGGCACAGAGGGGATCCCAGGATGACATCTGGGAACATGGGAGAGGGTTCAGAAACCCAGGAGAAAGTCTGGGAGACCAGAAAGTCAGGATGCAGACCTCAGGGTTGGGTCAAGCAGAAAGGAAGGGAGAGTGGCTTCACCTTGACACAAGGCATGGTGCCCTGCACTGAGATAGAGGTAGAGCAATGGGAGGTGACTGACAAGCATGCCAGAGACCAGGACAGGCCACCGGGAGGAAGTCCGGAGTCGGGAGAAGGTGCCTGGGTCATACGACCGGTTCTGGGACTTGATGCACAGCAAGAAGGGGGGACCTGAGATACAAGGGAGCGGAGGAGGTTAGAGGGCAAGGGTGCGAGTCTACATACTGGGTGGAATCGGGAGAATGTGGGCTCTGAGAATCTGAGGCTATGGATATTGTTTGATACCATATACTGAGGTTGGGAGTTCCGGGAGGCTTGCAGGAGCTCGGGAGATTGGGAGACTGGTGTCTGGGAGGTAGATGGCAGTGACTGGGATCAGGTGGGAGGTAACTGAGGTGTCCAGAGGACTGGAAGACCAGATGCCTGGAGGTGAGAGGTCAGGAGACCAGAAATCAGCAAGTGGCTCATAACAGATACTCAGAGTAGAAATCACACATGATTGCTCCAAGCAGCTCATTAGGCTGTCTCAGTA
Organism: Fistulina hepatica ATCC 64428; assembly: GCA_000934395.1. NCBI lineage: Eukaryota > Fungi > Basidiomycota > Agaricomycetes > Agaricales > Fistulinaceae > Fistulina > Fistulina hepatica. The sequence continues at coordinate 19,816 of KN881593.1, read as the reverse complement.
ACAGTATGCAGTAGTGTGGTATGATGAACTATAAGCCAGTCCAAATGCCTTTACCTCATAATAAGTGTATCACTGTTGATGACCCCATTAATGACACTATTATCTATGATATATGTATTAAAGGTAAGCTAATTACTTATTCTACTATTATCAGATCATTAATATGAGCCATGTTATGCACACATCTAGATTTCACCTATACAGTTGGGGTACTCAGACATTATACATCTGTGCTGAAAACTTGTCACTGGAATATTGCTAAACATATGTTGCATTATATTGTAGGTATACTTGATTTGGAACTTGTGTATAATGGATCGAATGGGGTTTTGCTGGATTGTGATTTTCATGGGTTTTCCAACATCAACTAGAGCAGAGACTACAATATGTCCAAGTCTACATTGGGCTATGCATTTATTAGCTTGGGAGCTATCATCATATGGTCTAGCAAGTGCCAGACTATGGTGGCTCTTTCAAGCACAGAGTCTGAGTATATTGGACTCAGCAACACAGCTCAGCATCTCTGTTAGCTACATATCTTCTTTGAGGAACTGTTAAGGGCCAGATGCCAGGAGGAACTCCAGGTGGTGGGTTAGGTACAGATATGGGAGAACAGAGTTCTGTACCGATGGAGTTCCTTGGGCATGATACCAAGGTTAACATCTATGGGCTCAACAAGGCTATTTGGCAATTCCAACTAGTAATTCATGCGGATGGTTACCCATAGTATTTTGCAGGGTGTGAGAGTGAGGGAGTGGAAGTCTGGGATGGGTGTCTGGATAGCGGAGACTGGGTGGCTGTTAAGGGCCGGACACTGGGAGGAATGTCGGGTGACGGGTCGGGTACGGAAATGGGAGAACGGAGTTCTATACCGGTAGTGTTCCTTGGGCGTGATACCGAGGTTAACGTCTACGGGCTCGGCAAGGCTATTCGGCAATGCCAACTAGTAATTCACGTGGTGGGTTACCCATAGTATTTTGCAGGGTGCGGGAGCGAGGGAGCGAAAGTCCAGGATGGGCATCCAGATAGCGGAGACTGGGTGGCGAGAACCCTGGTGAGGTTTGGGGCTCGGAGGGTGGCGAGTATTGCCGGGTGCAGTAGTAAGAGAGCGTTGAGCTGACTGGGCTCTGAGGCTAAGTCCTGACTGCCTAACTGGATCCTATGAACTGGATGATAGCGAGGGGCTGCCTTAGTTAATATCAAGACTAAGTTACTACATTGTATAGTTACATCTTTATATACTCGGGCGCTCAGGTGAATTGGGAGACGTGGGAACGAATCGGGAGGTGCATGTAGCACACACGCAGTAATTTACTACAGAGTGTAGTGTGCCCTTGGAGACAAGGTAAGCGGGTGTCGGGTGGGAGTGAAGGGAAGATGTGTCCATAGTTCTTGTGGAGCATAGGCAGGGGGTATGAATTAATGACATAGGAGGGAGAAATAGACTGGTAAGTAATTATTGTCATGATGGAGATTAGGCGTAAGGGTGTGGATACAAGAGATCGGGAGATGGGTGAAGCGGGAGGTGGGTGAACGGAAACAGCTCATAACAGTAGCAGGAACCCTGGTGAGGTTTAGAGCTTAGAGGGTGGTGAGTAATGCTGGGTGCAGTAGTAAGAGAGCTTGGAGCTGACTGGGCTCTGAGGCTAAGTCCTGACTGCCTGCTAAGATCTTATGAACTAGATGATAGTAGGGAATGCTTTAGTTGATATCAAGACTAGACTACTACAATGTAAAATGAAAGTCTTATATACTCGGGTGCTCAGGTGAATTAGGAGACATGAGATGAATCAGGAGGTGCATGTAGTGCACACGCAGTAACTTACTATGGAGTGTAGTATGCCCTTGGGGACGAGGTAAGCGGGTGTTGGATGGGAGTGAAGGAGAGATGTGTCCATAGTTCTGCAGAGTGTAGGCAGGGGGTATGAACTAATGATGTAGGAGGGAGTAATATACTTGAAAGTAATTAATGTTATGGTGGAGAATAAATGTAAGGGTGCAGATATGAGAGATCAGGAGGTGGGAGAAACAGGAGACAGGTAACGGAAACAGCTCACAACAGAAACTTGGATTCACACAAGATGGACTGATGGTTCTCAATTGTGACAATTAAGCTGCAATCATTCTCTGCAAGAATCTACATTTTCATACACATATAAAGCACATATAGCATAAATACCACTACATATGTGATAATGTGGTGGCTACTGGCAAAGCTGTGGTTTAATATGTGTCCACCAACAACATGATGGCAGATATTTTTACAAAGACATTAGTTCATGAAAATCATTGAAAGTTCATTCATATGTTGGGGCTCAGGTTTCATTCGAGTAGGGATGTCAAAATAGCATGATGTGGTGAATGAGTTATGTATGGTCAGACTGGGGTTACCAATTCATTATATCTAGTACAAGCTTATCTCAGTCCCTTTTGGGTAGTTATTATTATGAGCTACTTACCGATTCTAGACTTCCAGAACCAGAAGTTCAATCTCTGCAGTCTGTTATGAACTGAACACTAGGAGGAACTCCAGGAGATCAGTATGGTCAAATACAGATATGAAAGATCAGAGACCAGTACCAAAGGAGTCCACTTGGTGTGGAACCAAGGTTAAAGTCTATAGACTCAGTGAGGCTATTGGGCAATGCCAACTAATAATTCACACAATTGATTACCCATAGTATTTTGCAGGGTATGAGAGTGAAAGCATAGGAGTTTGGGATGAGCATCCAGATAGTGGAGGCTGGATGACAGGAACCCTAGTGAGGTTCAGGGCTTGAAGGGTGGTAATAAATGCCAGGTGCAGTAGCAAAAGAGTGAAGAGCTAACAAGGCTCTGAAGCTAAATCTTGACTGCCTTAAGATCTTAAGAATGGGATAATAGAAGGGGCTGCCTTAGTTGATATCAAGACTAGAGATTACAATGTAAACTACAGCTTTATATATATATATATATATACTCAGATGCTCAGGTGAATCAGAAGGTATGGGATGAATTGGGAGGTGCATGTAGCGCACATGCAGTAACTAACTATGGAGTGTAGTGTGCTCTTGGGAACAAGCTATGTGGATATCAGGTGGAAGTGAAGGAGAGATGTATCTGTAGTTCTGTGGAGCATGGGTTGGGGGTATAGACTAATGATGTGGAGGGAAGTAATATAAGTGTTAGTTAATTAGTGTCATGGAGAGAAGTAAGTATAAGAGGACAGAAATGGGAGATTAGGAGATGGGAGAAATAGGAGAACAGAGAAACAGAACTGGCTCATAACACAGTCCATGATCACTTTCATGGTCAGTCTTCAGTTTGACATCATCAAGTATCTGAATACTATAGACCCAGTACCAAAAACTATTGTATGCTTTACCTTTCAGCCTCATCACATCATTGTAGTCATGTGTTATGAGTCATTTTTGTTTACCCCTTCTCTCATTTCTCCTGTCTCTGTTAAAGGCAGGACCAATCGGGGTTCAGGTGCGGAAGAACCAGGAGGGAAGACCGGCTTCTGAGGTGGGAGATTGTAAGCCCTAAGGGTATCAAGGCAGAGGAAACATCTATAGGCTAGGTGAGGCTATTCAGCAACGCCAACTAGTCTTCACTCAGTTGGGTTACCCGTAGTATTTTAGAGGGACTGTGATGAAGAGGCAAGAGCCTGGGATGGATGTCCAGGTATCGATGACTGTGTGGCCGGGTGTTTGGGTGAACGAGACTGGCTGGGAGAGACGACTGATGTGTGTTATGAGCCACTTGCCGATTCCCGGTCTCTTGACCTCTGACCTCCAGGCACCCGGTCTTTCAGTCCTCTGGACACCTCAGTAACCTCCCACCTGATCCCAGTCACTGCCATCTACCTCTCAGACACCAGTCTCCCAATCTCCCGAGCTCCTACAAGCCCCCCGGAACTCCCAACCTCAGTATACGGTATTGAATGGTATCTGTAACCTCGGATTCCTGGAGCCCGCATTCTCCCGATTCCACCCGGTATGTAGACCCACACCCTTGCCCTTTAACCTCCTTCATACCCTTTGCCCATGCTCCACATCCCGTCCCTTGCCCATGACTACACTCCACATTACTGCATTATTGTATGCCTGTCGTTACTAGTAACCCTCTGTATACAGGTCCGTAGTACGTAGTCCGTAGCACCCTCCACTCAACTCCCAGTTCCTCCCAGGCCTCCTGGACTACCCGACCTCCTGACTATATATACAGCTTCAGTAATTAGATACCCCTTAAGTTTGATATTAATGTTACTTGATGTTAGTTGAGAATATCCCTTCCTTGACTTTACTTGATGTATGGTCCATCTTGCTCCCTGTACTCCTGGTGAATATATCATCTTGTTTAACTCCTTTGACACTGTGCTGTCTGACATTGAGCCTCTCTGCTTATTCCGACCATCGACTCCTGTCTCCTCTTGTCAAGTTATGTTCCCTCTTGCTGTCTTACCTCTACCAGAGGTACTGCCTCCCGGATCCAGGTTCTCGGACATCCTCCCGAGTTCCCCATTCTCCCATCGGGTTCCTGGACATCCTCCCAGGTTCCCCTTCCTTGTATCTTGGGTTCCCCCTTCTCATTATGCGTCAAGCTTCAGAACCAATCGTATGACCCAGACATCTTCTCCCAACTCCGGACTTCCTCCCAGTGGCCTGTCCCAGTCTCTGGCATGCTTGTCAGTCACCTCCCATTGCTTTACCTTTATCTCAGTGCGGGGCATCATACCTTGTGTCAAGGTGAAGCCACTCCCCCTCTCTTTTCGCTCAACCCGACTCCGAGGTCCGCATCCCGACTTTTCGGCCTCCCAGACTTTCTCCCAGGTTTCCAAACCCTCTCCCATGTTCCCAGATGTCATCCTGGGATCCCCTCTGTGCCACCTCAGTTACTACAAAAACCACGGGTAACTTAACTGTGAGGAAGCTAGTGGGTGTTGCTGAATAGCCTCGCTAAGCCTGTGACTGTCCTACTGGTACATCAGGGATTCCATCCAGGGTGCACTGATCAACCTCCCAGCCTCCCAGCCTCCCGTATTTGGTCAGGTGCATCCCCCCGGAACCCCACCTTAACAGTGTGTTGAATGGCACAGCTTGATACTGAGATCCAATGATGGAGAGGTATTGAGAGGCGGGTGGCCGGGAGCACACCAGAAGGAGTCCATTGAAGGAATATCAAGAAGGAATGGGTGTGGGCAGACCACTAGTGTGGTGGTCCAAGCCCTTAGTTGACAATAGACATAGTATATAAGGGTTCTAATCCTTGTGGAAGTGTCTTGTCAACTGAGTGAGTTCACATCATAAATTGGTGCTTGAAGTATTAATGAATATAAGGATTGGAGTAGTAATGAGATATCAAGACTGAGGTTCAACAAATACATTACAGGGAGTATATATACTTCAGGAAAACCCGGTACATTGGGAGGTGTGGGAGGGGAGCAGGAGTCAGGTGGAGCTATACTGTGCTATGTACTATGGAGCTGTATGTGGGAGGTTACTGGTAGTAACAGGTGTACATTCTCACAGTATTGTGGAGTGATAGGTATGGGTGAGGAGCGGTGAGGCGAATGACGGAGGGTGGATGTACCAGGAAGAAGTGGAAATGGGAGCGGGAGATAGGGAGATAGGGAGAAGGGTGATAATGGGAATGGCTCATAACAGTCTCCTGATCTTCTGTATCTACACCTGTTAAGGGCCGGATGCCAGGAGGAACTCCAGGTGATGGGTCGGGTACGGAAATGGGAGAAGTTTGTACTGGTAGTGTTCCTTGGGCACGATACTGAGGTTAACATCTATGGGCTTGGCAAGGCTATTCAGCAATGCCAACTAGTAATTCATGTGGTGGGTTACGCATAGTATTTCACAGGGTGCGGGAGTGAGGGAGCAGGAGTCCAGGATGGGCATCTGGATAGCAGAGACTGGGAGGCAGGAACCCTGGCGAGGTTCGGGGTTCAGAGCGTGGTGAGTAACGTCGGGTGCAGTAGCAAGAGAGCATTGAGCTGACTGAGCTCTAAGGCTAAGTCCTGACTGCCTGACTAGATCCTGTGAACTGGATGATAGTGAGGGGCTGTCTTAGTTGATATCAAGACTAAGTTACTACATTGTAAAGTGAAGTCTTATATACTCAGGTGCTCGGGTGAATCAGAAGACGTGGGAATGAATTGGGAGGTGTATGTAGTGCACACGCAGTAACTTACTATGGAGTGTAGTGTGCCCTTGGGAACGAGGTGAGTGGGTGTTGGGTGGAAGTGAAGGGGAGACATGTCTGTAGTTCTGTGGAGCATAGGCAGCGGGTATGAATTAATGATGTAGGAGAAAGTAATATACTTGTAAGTAATTATTGTCATGGTGGGGACTAAGCCTAAGGGTGCGGATATGAGAGATCGGGAGATGGGAGAAACAGGAGATGGGTAAATGGAAATGGCTCATAACAACACCCTTACGCTTATTCCCCATCATGACACTAATTACTTTCAAGTATATTACTCCCTTCTATGTCATTTAGTTCATATCCCCTGCCCGCACCCCACAGAACTACGGACACATCTGTTATGAGCCGTTTCCTTTCACCGTTCCACCCGATTTCTCCTGATCTCCCACTCCCACTCTCTACTCCTTCCCAGTGCATCAACCCTCATTCTTCGCCTTACCATCCATCACCCTTACTACCAACCCACTTCAGCCCTGTAGTATTTAGCACAGTACTGATCCACCTGACTCTCGCTTGACTCCCATGTCTTCCGGTGCACCCAATTTCCAATACATATATATATACTTTGTAATAACTTGTATTCCTCAGCTTGATATCTCATTAACCACCCAATATCATAGCTTTCTTCTTCACCCAAGAAATGACTTAAGCCCTTGAAGTCTGCTGCTCTCTCTTGGTCCTCCATTGTCGAGCTCTCTGCTCTCCATGACCTGAGAGGATTTGAACTCTCTACTACTAAGTCATTCTCCTTCCTCACAGTGCCCAGACCCCTTTTCCCCAGCCTGTTATCTCCTGTTCCTCCCTGCAAACTACACGGATAACCACCCAGTCGATAACTAGTGGGCATTGCCAAATAGCCTCGCCAAACCTGTGACAGTCCTACTCGACAGTACCAATTTGCCTCACCTGGTCATCCTCCTGACTCCGAGCTCCCAGCGCACCTGGACTTAACAATGTCTCCCCTTCACTCCCACCCAACACTCGCTTACCTCGTCCCCAAGGGCACACTACACTCCATAGTAAGTTACTGCATGTGTGCTATACATACCTCCTGATTCGTCCCACATCTCCTGATTCACCCAAGCACCCAAGTATATAAGGCTTTACTTTACATTGTAGTAGTCTAGTCTTGATATCAACTAAGGCAGCCCCTACTATCATCCAGTTCACAGAATCTTAACAGGCAGTCAGGATTTAGCCTCAGAGCCCAGTCAGCTCCTCTCTCTCTTGCTACTTACTGCACCTAGTGTTACTTGCCACCCTCCAAGCCCCGAACCTCACCAGGGTTCCTGCCACCCAGTCTCCACTATCTGGATACCCATCCTGGACTCCCACTCCCTCACTCCTACACCCTGCAAAATACTACGGGTAACTATCCATGTGAATTACTAGTTGGCATTGCCGAATAGCCTCTCCAAGCCCGTAGACATTAACCTCAGTATCGTGCCCAAGGAACTCCATTAGTACAGAACTCTGTTCTCCTGTATCCGTACTCGACCCATCATCTGGAGTTCCTCCCGATGTCTGATTCTTAACACCTTGCCAACACTCCACAATACTGCATCATCTTACACCTGTCTTTTACTAATAATCTTCTGTATACAGGCCATAGTATGTAGCAGGCACAATACATACCCACCTCCCTTCTGGTACTTCCAGCATCCCTAAGATACCCAAAGTATCTGACTGTAGATACAAACTTAGACATACTGTATTCTCCAGTCTTATAATCAACTAAGTTTTCCCTTAGTTCCTTCAGCAGTATCTTACCTTCAGTCCACAAGGTTAAGGTCAGACTCAGCCTTCAAGTGCAGTCTCTTACCCTCTCACTCTCTCGCTATTGCATCAGGTCTCAGTATCAAGCCATGCCACTGGCCTAACCACCACCCTTTGAGCCCCAACCTCATCCTAGAGGTCCCATCATCCAGTCTTTGATACTCAGCTGCTCATCCCAGGTTCTTGTACCCTTATCTTGGTTCCTTTGAAATCCTATAGGTAATTGATAAGTGAAGATCTAGTTAGTGTTGCCTAATAGCTTCACCTAGCCCATAGATCTTCCCTCTATCACATCAATGAAAATGAGATTTCTGTCCTTCAGAAATGTTAGCAGAAATGTTATCTAAAATTAGTGACTTACTGTCATGCATAAATGTGTCACACACTGTGATATTTCTGTGTAGTTGAAATGTCACCCTATGTTACAACATTTCTGCCATACCTATATATGAAAATAAATAATAATATTTTTTCAGACATTTCTGCAAGACACAAATTATTACAAAAAGATATAACATTTCTAGCTGACATTTCTGCAAAACATAAATTCCACATTAATGTTAGCATTTCTGCAAGCTAAATACCTACAAAGTGGGGTGCAGAGGATGTTTGTCTTGCAGAAATATTAGCAATAGTGCAAATTTATTTTTGGCAGAAATGTCGGTCAGAAATATTTATATTTTTTTGTAATAATTTGTGTCTTGCAGAAATGTTTCAAAGGAAATATATTTTCTCAGCAGAAATGTCTGAAAAAATATTATTATTTATTTTCATATATAGGCATGGCAGAAATGTTGTAACATAGGGTGACATTTCAACTACACAGAAATATCATAGTGTGTGACACATTTATGCATGACAGTAAGCCACCAATTTTAGATAACATTTCTGCTAACATTTCTGAAGGACAGAAATCTCATTTTCATTAATGTGTGTTCTACTGTGCACTGGATCCTCTAGCACCAGATACCAGTAACTGGATTTTCTGGTCTCATCTCCAGTTCTCTTCTCAGTTCTGTACTGGTTCCTTCTAAGTGCACATAGGCTGTTATGGGCCACTTATTGATTCCTGGTCTCTTGACCTCTGATCTCCAGGAATCCAATCTTCCGGTCCTCCAGCCACCTCAGCTACCTACCACCCGATCCCAGTCACTTCCATCTACCTCCCAGATACTGGTCTCCCAATCTCCCGAGCTCCTGCAAGCCTCCTGGAACTCCCAACCTCAGTATATGGTATCAAACAGTATCTGTAACCTCAGATTCCCAGAACCCGCACTCTCCCAATTCCACCCAGTATGTAGACCTGCACCCTTGCCCTCTAACCTCATCTGCACTCCTTGCCCATGCTCCACATCCCATCCCTTACCCATGACTACACTCCACTTTACTGTGTTATTGTATGCCTGTCGTTACTAGTAACCCTCTGTATACAGGCCCATAGTACGTAGTCTGTAGCACACTCCACCCAACTCCCGGTTCCTCCCAGGCCTCCCGGACTATTCAACCTCCTGATTATATATACAGCTCCAGTAATTAGATACCCCTTAAAGTTTGATATTAATGTTACTTGACATTACATGTCATTATTAACCTATCCTTTGTCCTTGACTATACTTGATGTATTGTCTGACTTACTCCCTGTACTCCTGGTGAATAGACCTTCTTGTTTAACTCCCTTGACACTGTGCTGTCCGACATTGAGCTTGCCTGCTCCTCCCAACTGTCAACTTCCATCTCCTCTAGTCAAGTTAAGTTCCCTCTTATTGCCCAGTCTCTACCAGGGGTACCGCCTCCCAGATCCAGGTTTTTGGATATCCTCCTGAGTTCCCAATCCTCCCATCAGGTTCCCAGACATCCTCTTGGGTTTTCCTCCCTTGTATCTCAGGTCCCCCCTTCTCACTGTATGTCAAGCCCCAGAACCGGTTGTATGACCCAGGCACCTTCTTCCAGCTCCGGACTTCCTCCCAGTGGCCTGTCCCAGTCTCTGGCATGCTTATCAGTCACATCCCATTGCTTTACCTTTATCTCAGTGCAGGGCACCATGCCTTGTGTCAAGGTGAAGCCACTCCCCCTCCCTTTCCGCTCAACCCGACCCCGAGGTCCGCATCCTGACTTTCTGGCCTCCCGAACTTTCTCCTGGGTTTCTGGACCCTCTCTCATGTTCCCAGATGTCATCCTGGGATCCCCTCTATGCCACTGTTATGAGCTGTTCCCGTTCACCCGCCTCCCGCTCACCCATCTCCCGATCTCCTGTATCTGCACCCTTACGCCTAGTCCCCACCATGACAATAATTACTTACCAGTCTATTACTCCCTCCTACGTCATTAATTCATACCCCCTGCCTACGCTTCACAAGAACTACGGACATGTCTTCCCTTCACTCCCACCCGACACCCGCGTACCTCATCTCCAAGGGCACACTACACTCCATAGTAAATTACTGCGTGTGCGCTACACGCACCTCCCAATTTGTTCCCATGTCTCCTGATTCACCCAAGCGCCCAAGTATATAAAGACGTAACTATACAATGTAGTAACTTAGTCTTGATATCAACTAAGGTAGCCCCTCGCTATCATCCAGTTCACAGGATCTAGTTAGGCAGTCAGGACTTAGCCTCAGAGCCCAGTCAGCTCAACACTCTCTTGCTACTGCACCCGGCAATACTCGCCACCCTCCGAGCCCCAAACCTCGCCAGGGTTTCCGCCACCCAGTCTCCGCTATCCGGACACCTATCCCGGACTCCTGCTCCCTCGCTCCTGTACCCTGTGAAATACTACGGGTAACACCCTGCATGAATTACTAGTTGGTGTTGCCGAATAGCCTCGCCGAGCCTGTAGACGTTAACCTCGGTATTGTGCCCAAGGAACACTACTGGTACAGAACTCTGTTCTCCCGTTTCTGTACCCGACCCATCACCCGATGTTCCTCCCGGCGTCTGGTCCTTAACAGCCACCTCAGTTACTACAAAAACCACAATGTCATACATGAAAGCTGTTAATCATAAAAACACATAAATATGGGTCAGTCCACAATTGAATATAATAAATTCATTTTATTATATTCATTAATATTGTGAAATGTCTATGAGTCATTTAACATAATGACTGACTATGACTCATTTTGAGGCAGCAGAAATAAGCATTATTGATCAGAAAAGAAATGTGTCTTATTTACATATGATGATTACATGACAAAGCAAGAACCCATCTTACTTAGCGTACAGGTCGGTGCTGACTGATCATAGCAGTCTTACTCAGCACATTAATCAGTGCATCACTCAGCATATATCTTGGTGCTGACTGATCCATAGCATGTGAAATAATTTTACAAAATGCTATTGGACCATTCACATTTATTACTAATACAATTACTAATTTGCTGATTAATCCTCACAAATTCTTATCAATCACCTTATAAATCAGTAGGTAATAGTCATTACATACATATTTACATAGCCACATTTGTACAGTATAAAAGGCTCAGGCCTTCACCCACATAATGCATGCTTTTTACCCCCAGAGTGAGTTCAGTGCCAGAGTGCAGTTCTTGCCCTAAGTAATTCTTACAGCCTGAGAAGTCGTTCCTCAGCACTAAGTCTATCAGTAACTTGTGGCCCCCTAGGGAGGACAGAGTTTCCTCAGCCTAAAGCCCACTTACGTTCGAGGCGTAAATCAGTGTGACTTTGTTTCGAGGACAGGTCCACTTTTAGTTGTTGCTAGAAGTATCCAGGTCTCCACGAAGGAACCTGTATCATATTGACTGCTTATCATATTTGACTCATAACTGACTCTATATCATATTGACCTGTGTGTCTGACTCATATTGTATTCAACCCATACTCAACTACTGCCCAGAGCTCTTAGCTCTGTAGACCTATCCACATCGGATAGCCTGTTAAAGTCAGTGACCAGTTTCCTAACAATTACGCTGCTTTAGTTAGTCACATCTGACTCACAGTAGCACCCCCACAACATCAACCAACCAAACCTCAAACCCCCTGTCAGGAGTTTTTCTCAAATTCCCTTAGTGTTTAGTAATTTCCCCCACGAACAACCAGGTAGCCCTGTGCTAAAGACTGTACCGACCCCTATCTGGGCAAGTTAACCACTTGTGATATGACATCTGGAGCCCACTGCGAGGGGTGTATTTTCCAAACACTACTGGTATTCCCACACTCCTAGTCAGCATTGTTGGTGTATGTCACACGTCACCAGCACTTCAGATAATCACTTCAGTAAATCCCTATCTGAATTCCTTCCTATTCTACTATGTCGCATTCTCCAAATCATCCATCATCATCACCGCCACCACGAAGGCCTCCTGCAGACGATGCAGCCCATCAACCCTTAAATCATCCTGCCTTGAATATGCCCATGCGTGGTAGCAAGACAGCACCAACAACCTTTTCAGGTAACTATTGGGATGTCGAGTCATTTCTCGACCATTATGAAGAACTTCTTCAGTATCATCGAGTCACTGATCCTGGTGATCAGTGTAGGTGTATTTTGAAGTATGTCTCACCCTCAGTAGCTGCCTTTGTCAGAGGTTCTACACATTTCCATTTTAATGATTGGCCTAAATTATGAAAGGCCATCGAAGACAACTTTGATGCAGATCGAGCACATGCACCTCATCGTGCAGCTGACTTAGCCAGATTTGTCCAAAGAAAGTGTCAATACCTCATTAAGGATCTCAGCAAATGGAAACGTTTCAAGCGCAAATACATTGCCATTGCTGGCAATCTCCTTAACAACAAGTACATCACCGAGAATGAATACAACATCTATTTTTGGTTAGGTATTCACATTGACTTGAGGGATAAACTAGAACACCTTTTGTCTTTGCGTTACCCAGATCATCCGGAAAGAAATCCATGGTCAATGGAGCAAGTTGATAAACAAGCTCAGCGTACGTTCAGTCATGACAGGTTTGATTCAGCAATTCTTGCGGCCGACCAGTTTGGCATTCCCATTTATCAAGTAGAAGATAGCTCAGATGAATCAGACTCTGACTCATCAGACTCAGAGGAAGAATCAGAGCACCACAGAAAGGCCTTTAAACATTTCCTTGAAAAGGAGAACTGTCGAGGCCGAGATAAAGACAAACACAAGTCCCGTAAGCGCCGTAATAGTACGCCAAAGCCCTACCGACCTATTCCACCTGTTTCAGCAGTTGGTCCTACCCGCTCACATACCCCTTCTAGTACTTCAGTACCTCGACCTACTCCTCCGCCGATCAATCCCCATGATGAAGCAATGCAGGATATTATTAAACACTTAAATAGTATGTCAATTAGTGACCCTAGCTATGGAGCCCTCTACTACAAAGCCATTTGAATGGACTCAGTACAGAATGGAGGCACTCCTGGCTTAGCTGCTAAGTGCATTAATCAACAACCACCTCAGTCTATACGTAGCAGCAGTACAGTTCCTTCTAACCGTACTCGTGTGGGTAGTGGTGTTCTCAATGTTGGTCAGTATAATTCCTCAGTAATTCCTATGATGTGTGGACCTGCAGATATTTGTTTTGGCTGCAACAGCACAGATGGGCATCGAGCTCAAGACTGCCCCCTTCTTATGGATTTAGAACAAGAGGGTTTAATCATGTGTAACCCTACCGATGGTTGATGGCTTTTCCCTAGTGGTCAACCCATTCGGCATCCTCCAGGTGAAAGCCTAGCTCAAGCTGTTCGTAAAGCCTATCCATCCTCAGCACAAGTCCATGCTATTTCCTGTTCAGCAGAAGTTGATGAGTATTACGGGACAGTCTATGACCCATATTACTTGGATTCTTACTCCCCAAAGGAATCAATGCCATACGTAGGTGCTAGCTACATGGGTTCAACATATGCTGGTCATGAATATCCAGAGCACACTCCAAGAAACTACGACGATTACTATGATGACTACTATGCAGACTCAGAGAATGAAGCAGATGAGCCAGAGATTTATGTAGTTTCTGACTACATGCATGGTCAGAATTGGAATGTAACTTGTACCAACAACACTAGAAGTCGCACTGCCAGAGAGGAAGCAATGGCCCGTCCATACTCTCCACGCCCCAAGCGCAATGCTGGCATGCCTTCCAGATATCGGGATAGTTCAGAACCTCCCAGAAATAGGGTACCACCTCCAGTTTCACGCATTCAGCCAGAGAAATCAATTGTTCAACCTCCAGTACCTGCAGTTCCTCAGAAGGAAATGCCACCCCAGAATCCAGTCGTACCTCCTCAATCGACTCAGCCAGTGCCCTGGCCAACACAGCCAACACCCTCAGAAATACGTCCTATACTTCCTTGTCAACCTTTCCCTCACCCTCATAAGATTGTAGAAAGTCGCACCTCCTATCCTGAGTCTCGTTCATCTTCACCAGCACCTCTTCCTAGAGACCCTAAGCCCTATGATGCTCATCAGCCAGTTCCTTACACAGAAAGGGATGACATTGTCATGGGCGAAGTAGAAGAAAACCGAAGATGTCGCACTGAACGACCACCATTCCAGAGCCAGCTAGATCAAGCAATGGGTCAGGTACCACTTATTCTTGTAACCAAGGACAGAGGAAGCAACCGGACTCGATGTCTCATATATCTTCTACAAATGATACCACACACCCACATACAGGAAGGTCTAGCCAGGTGTCTTCTACTACTAATATTCCAAAATTAGTGGACTCCATCATGGACCTCCAAGTGCCCTGGCGTGTTGGTGACATACTGAGCACATCACATGAAATTTCTGCAGAAGTTGAAGGTCATCTTATACCGCACAATGGGTCTCATGGCACTGTCCATCTCCAAAGGACCTACCCCCTCCCCAAATCCTATTTAGATGATGTCCCCAGACTAATTGAAGCCAGACCTGACAGAGATGATAATGATTCAGATGGCTTTGATAGTCAGCCTCACCTCATTCCCCAGCGTATTCTGCATCCACCACAGAGTCGTGGAGAATTGTTACACCTCCAAGTCAATATAGGCCAAGGTCTTGTGGATGCCATAATTGACACAGGATCCCAATTGAATATAATTCATCGAGCAGTCGTTGATGAATTATTGCATATACCTATTGACTTGCGAGAGACAGTAATTATGAAGGATGCCAATGGAGGAGAGAACCGTCTTAGAGGACTTATATGTAATGTCATCATACGCTGTGGTGATGTTCATACCACTTCTAATCTTTTTGTTGTTGGTAAAGCCCCTTTTGACTTATTACTTGGTCAACCATTCCAATGTGGCAACATGATTTCAATTAAAGAAAAACGCAAAGGCTCATATTTATGTTTCAGAGACCCTGAAGACACAGGAGATTACAATACATCTGATGAAGAAAGAGATACCATGAATGGTAAACCTCCTCGCAGACGTTATTATTATGAAGTCAAAGCTACGCCACATCCAACTTCACCAGAATTTTTGAAATTTACTTCGCAATTACGTGACGTTGAATTAATGACTACATCAAATCCTGGTGATATATTTAGTCATTATATTTCCCATCCTATGTTTAACACCATAAATGGCCAGGAGCCACAAGCACAAACCCTTTATGGGCAAATTATTACGCCAAATATCGAGCCCGAGCCTGAGCCCGAGCCTGAGCCCAAGCCTGAGCCCGAATCTGAACCGGGCACCAGACCTGCAGAAGCCCGATCAACAGTGTTGATCGGAGTCTGGCAAACACCGAACACCAGCAGACTCTGATGTGAGTGCCAAACACAGCCAAACTTGGTTGATGATACCTTGCCTTCCGTGTTCCCTTTCCTTTGCTCACCTACCAATTCGTTCTTCCCCTTCTCTCTTGCCTGCATTGGCCAGACCTCCATTTGATGGCCAATGTGGCCTTTTTCCCTTCGCATTGAAGTCCCCATCGACCTCCCCAGATCCAGTGGCCCACAAGCGGTCCAGGCTGACGAGAGAGCCAACGAAGCACTGGTGTCGTCAGAAAGCCACGAGCCGTCATTTCAAGACTCAATGTGGTGTTGCGTAAACAGGATGCACGCCATTCTCAACTTTCACACGGACCTTCAAGACTGCAGGAAGCCATGGCCATGGCTAGCAAGCCTATGTAAATGCGCGTCGACATGCGGTAACCAGAAGCTAAGTGATGTATTATTTCACTTGGTTGTTAAACTCATGGGATGGATGAGAGAAATATCAGAAATTCCAGAGGAAATAGGCCGCTCCAGCTTGTACATGCGTACTGACGCATCAGTGTACCCAATCCTCAAGAAGGATGCGTCGAACCATGTGGATCGTGAAATATGTGTGCACCGTACTTCCCCATTTATTTTGTTGTCTATGTCCTTCTTGTGCCGCCCACGATGTACGTACGCATTATTGCTACATCGTGTCTTCAAGACTGACATGTCGAGTGGTGTAGAACGCTCGATGTGCACTCGGCCACCCCTTCTATATACTTTGTTACCTATATCTACCATGTGCTATCTATTCTGTATGTACGCGTCACCATCGCTGCAAAACTATTTAAACTTGAAGGTGAGCGATCCGATTTCTGTGGAATCGCATTCTCACCCATCTCCACCATGACTTCTCAGCTTCACTCATTGTATGACCCTAGCCACCATGGCCAGTCTACACAGCACAGTTCCTCCGCCCGTGTTCATTCCCAATCGTTTGCTGGCAAACGCTCTACGCACCTGCCGCGAAGTAGAATTTCAGCAGCACGTTCATGCCGCCTTCATCAACAGAGGCCACCTCAATGTGTTCCCCTCGCTCCACTTCGCCTTAATGGCCAAGGGGCTCGACCTTGCCCAAGGCATCAAGTTTCCAGAGATCTATCCCCTTGCTGTGTTCATTGCGCGCGAGGCACACCCCTTGTTTCTGAAGAGAATGAAGTCCAACGGAGAAGGCTTCGCCATGGTCGACGCGCTGAGGAGCACAGAATCAGTACGACCGGGAAACCCTGCATATAGCACAATTCCACCGCCACACCTCGTCATGTACCATCGCGCACCCCGCGCTCTCGTCTCGTCGCCGCACACACACCGGCGCACACGTGATCATGCGAGTACTCGTCGAGTGCTCGCTTCCCAAAGTCACGTGACTTTATCGAGCCGTGCAGTCACGTGATCTGCGCTCCTTGCGTGCTCCTCATCCCGCGTCGTCCCCGCACACATTCCCGCACATGCCGTGCATGCGCCATGCATAGATGCACATGATCACATGATCACGTGTGCACTCCCCACGCTGTTCCTGCGCAGTTACGACTCATTTTACAGCTGCACACCATTTTGACCGCTTTTGGCAACCGTCGCGAGGTTCGATGAGAGTCCCGATGCACCGTGAGAGGCCGCGCCACATCATGTGATGTCCGCTTTTCTGTTATATACTTGTTTTTGTGTTTTGTGTGTGTGATGGATAGAGACTGTGCAGCTCCATAGCACCTATACCATGTCTTAGCACTCCGATCATCCGAATATGACCCCACGCGTTAGTGAATACATCGCTAGCGTGTAGATATCCCCTCGAGACCAGAGATCTGTGTCCCTGAGTTACTCTGTTTCATTTTCTGAGCTCTTGACTGCGTCCCGTTACCCCAGAACACCACCGATCACCTGCGAGAGCCCCATTACTGGCCGTTTGTGCTTTCTATCAGCTGAGGAAGGACTCGCTTAGTCACGTGACCCCGTCGTGCGCCCGCCGTTACTGCCTGCAGCCCACCCGAGAGTGGTTGGTGTGGTGGTTTTGGTTTGGTTTTCCCCCAGGGAACCGCCAGGTGTCCCTCAGCGCCTCTTGGCACGTGGGCCCTTCTGCACGTACCATCTCCCATGGGGCTAATGGATGTACATGCCAGTCATCTGGCACCGTTAGCTCATGTCTTGTCCCTCCAGCCCCAGAATGCAATGTCCCTCGCTCGTCATCCTACCGCATTCGTCATAATTCAAGGATTGGCAGATCGACCACCCAGTGAAGTCCACAACATCCTCGATGGACTCACCTCTGCCCTCATCGAATGCCTTTCCAAGCCACCTGTAGCAGCCAATCGCTTCTTTCGTGATAACGAGGGAGCCGTTCGGCAGGACGTCGCGTGACTTATGGACGGTTTGACCCTTGCACCGGCAGGCCCGCCTGAACTCACTGATGCACCCTTGCTGACAATAGAAAACCCAATTATGACACGCGTGCATGAGGGAACATTAGAGTATCCGAATAACCAAGGGTTTGCCGGTAAGCCGACTCACTCATGTTCACACAAATGGCATGGCTCACTGGCAACCTCAGCGCATCCTGAGGTCATAGGACCCCCTGTCTCCTTCGTCATCGACAAGATCCCCAGTGTAGTAGTCCTCGGCAGTATACCCAGCGATGAAACGCGTAGTTATGTATGAGAACGCAGCCCCCAACTCATGGAGTTCTTCCACCAGTTAGGAGCCAACTTTCAACTGACCTCAGGCGACCTCAACAATGCATTTAGCCCACAGTTCCGTCTCACTGTCCCCTCCAGCTTCTTATTTCATATTCATTGGCTCCTTCAGCCCGACCAAATTCCTATTCATTGTACACCTGAGCGCTACGACGTAGGTGCCATTCAATTGGCCAATGTGCACGCAATTCAACCAGACGCATGGTGCAGATGCATGAACCCCGATGTACTCGGCCACACCCACCTTGACTGCAACGCCTTTGATAGGTACTCGCTCGCGCAAGCCATTGCCCTAGACGGCAAGGAGCATGTCGCGAATGAGAGTTATCGAGGTTTCATGAACCTCAATTGCTTGCACGAATTAGCAGAGACTCTTTGTTGCTTCCTCCCCCGTGTGCTAATGCAGCGCGTGAACAAATCTCTTTGTGCTATATTTGGCGACATACCATCTGACGAGGTGGTATCCACGCTGCTTGACTTAGCCCTGGAAGATATCCCCGATGGCACGTGGGCCACCTACCTAGAGAAGATTGACGTCAGCCTTTGCCCCCACGTCCTTCGTCTTTTTGGCCTATATCCAGAGGCCCATGCCCTCCTACCTCACACTACCTGGGAGCCCGAGTATCCCAGCCCTTACAGGCCGTATTCCCCCATTGTCCCCTTAGACCCATTACCGTCAGTCCCTGATCTCGTTGTGTTTAATGAAGAGCACGATGACGCAGCCTCATGTCCAGTGCAAGCGCCACCCACCAAAACGGACGTGCAGGGCAATACAGAGCTAGGAAAGTTATGCTACCTATGCTCTGTAGATACGCGACTAACATATACGCAAACAGGTGACACTGGAGAATGTAGTGTGCTTTCAGACCACTCGGCGGCCATGCAGCAGGACACCCCCTCGGGTGCAGCACAGATAATGACGACAGGCCCGCACGATACGCGTGAGGAGACCATGTCTGAGTGCTGCCCAGGCTCATGTACCTGGCCAAGCCAGCAGCTCGCCACTCGAAGCCGTTACTTGTATCTCATGGACCTGCGCTATGGCCAACCAATACTCTCCCGCGAGCAGGAGAAGTATTTGGCAAGCCTCCAAGACCTCTCAGAGCGCATGCTGCGCTATGTGCATTTCTCGTGGCCTGACACCCTCAAGAGCCTTCTTCATCTTCCCTCCCCTCCTGCTCTGTCCCAGAACCCTGACACCTTCCTTCCCCCAAGGGTCAGTCAGTACCATAGTGGGGAGAATTATATGTTATGCCATGTACCCGACAACTCACTTCTCCCAAACCCCCTGCCTGATCCGTACTTGCCACTACGTCCTGACGGCCAACCGCATCTCACAATGTTCGCCGCGCCCTTGGAAGTGTTGAAGGTGATACAGCACCTGAGTGATGACTCAAGGAGATACTTGTTTTGGTGATGACTCATAAAGGTACCTGCTTTGGTATTTGCTTCCTT
>KN881592.1:28185-43057 GCA_000934395.1 Fistulina hepatica ATCC 64428 | reverse complement strand
AAGCCTGACCATTTGGCTCTCTACATACCAAGCTCCGAATATTTATCCTCGTCCCACTGTTGCATGTGAAGATTGATGAATTGCTCCCAGTGGAATTTTGAGGCATGTCATATCAAGGGGGTGACACCATTCAGGGATGAGAAAAAATGTTCATATGTGGAGAGGTTGTTATGGGGTGGTTATGGGGGGCACCCAGTCGGATACAGGAGGCCAGGAGGCTGGGGGGTTGACTGGTGCACCCTGGATGGACAGAAGGTTGTACCAGTAGGACAGTCACAGGCTTAGTGAGGCTATTTGGCAACACCCACTAGCTTCCTCAACGGTTAAGTTACCTGTGGTTTTCGTAGTAACCGAGGTGACACAGAGGGGATCCCAGGATGACATCTGGGAGTGAGGAGGGATGCTAGGAACTCAGGAGAACACCCACGAACCTGGAAAGTCGGGATGCGGACCTCGGGGTCAGGTCAAGCAGAAAGGAAGGGGGAGTGGCTTCACCTCGACACAAGGCATGGTGCCCTGCACTGAGATAAAGGTAAAGCAATGGGACGTGACTGACAAGCATGCCAGAGACTGGGACAGGCCACCAGGAGGAAGTCCGGAATTGGGAGAAGGTGCCTGGGTGTTATGAGCCGTTTTCTTTCACCGTTCCACCTGATTTCTCCTGATCTCCCATTCCCGTTCTCCACTCCTTCCTGGCACATCAACCCCCGTCCTTTGCCTTACCATCCATCACCCTTACTATGCTCCACAATACTGCAAGAACATACATCTGTAGTTACCAGTAACAACCCACTTATAGCCCCATAGTATTTAGTGCAGTACTGATCCACCTGACTCCTGCTCGATTCCCACATCTCCTGATGCACCCAATTTCCGATATATATATATGCTTTGTAATAACTTGTATTCCTCAGCTTGATATCTCATTAATAACCCAATATCATAACTTACTTCTTCACCTGAGAAATGACTTAAGCCTTTGGAGTTCCGCCGCTCTCTCTAGGTCCTCCATCGTCGAGCTCTCTGCTCTCCGCAACCTGGGGGGACTTAAACTCTCTAACGCTAAGTCACTCTCCTCCCTTATGGTGCCCGGAACACTTTTCCCCCGGCCTGCTATCTCCCATTCCTCCCTGTGAAATACACGGGTAACCACCTGGTTGATAACTAGTGGGCATTGCTGAATAGCCTCGCCAAGCCCATGATGGTCCTACTCGACAGTACCGGTTCACCTCACCCGGTTGTCCTCCTGACTCCTGGCTCCCAGCACACCCGGACTTAACAGTATATCAAGCTCCACACTAGTCCATCAACTACCCCTCTATATCTTCCCTCCTGCACCATGCCAGTAACTTCCCCTGTTGCAAAACTCCCCCAATGTTCCCTCTGTATGACTATCGCCAAGTCTCTAAAGAGCAATAGCAAACTCAAGTCCATGGAACGTCTCCGCCACCTATGTAGAAAGTGTTGCATGTATTGTGGCCGCCATGGTCATAATGCAACCATTTGCAGGCGCAAGCTCAAGAATGAGTTCGCTGACTCTCCCGACACAGTGATGACCGGTGACTCAGGTAGGAATGACCTACCGAGAATCAACAAGGCAAAAAACTAGGAAGCCACTCCCGGCTTCCCGCACGCACCAGGAGTGACACCAACTCCGGGTGTGTTGCACACCTGGAGGTTCGAATAAGTGCAGTTCATCTACTGGAAACCTCCTCCTTGATTCTCGACCTTACCTCAAATCTCTTGGAGCTAATCTCTCCACACCCATCCACTAATCCCGATGTTCAAGCCTTCATAAATAACATCCGTGCCTTGGTCAACTCCGGTTCTTCCCACTGCTTCACAGATACCGGTTTTGTCAAAAAGTATGATATCCCGACGTTCTTTGTTCCTCCCATCACCCTCCAACTCTTTGATGGGTCTTCCACCGCAACAATCAAGTGGGCTATACACTTGCCATTAAGGTTCCCTAATGTTCACGAAGTCATTCATGTACAGTGTTATGTGACCACTCTAGATTTGTCTGTGTCTGTAGTGCTGGGGCACAATTTCCTGGTCCACCACAATCCAACAATTGATTGGACTACAGGAAATATCCAGTTTCACCAACAACCACTCCTGATGCCTCCTGCGCAACCTGGCCCAGTGACTACTGCTCCCTGGGATTCAACCTCTGAACCCTCAGGTGTTTCTGCTACACCCGGACTTTGGTCCCCCATGCCCCCGGCACAGGCAGATATGGACAAAAAATTCTCCGCTCAGCCCTCCCCTCTTCCTAGTGATCCTCCTTCAATCTTTCTTGTCTCAGCCGCTACCTATCTTCAGGCAGAAGGTGACCGGTGCAAAACAGTTCACTCTGCATCCCTGGTTCTCAAAGGTATACGCTCGAGCTGCTAGCTTAGAAGTAGATGACAATGTTCCCGACACGGTTTCCGATCTGACTCAGGTACCTCCCAAATTCCACAAGTTCACAGATGTCTTCAATAAAACTTCAGCCGACACCCTTCCAGACCATCGAAGTTACAATCTCAAGATTGAACTTGAGGACAGCACCCAACCGCCCCCGGGTCCTATCTACTCCCTCTCAGTGCTTGAACTGACTACCCTTCGCAAGTTCATCGAAGATAATGTCTGCACTGGCTTCATCCGCCTGGCACGCTCCCTGCATGGAGCCCCCGTCCTATTCATCAAGAAGAAAGATGGTTCCCTCCGACTTTGTGTCGACTACTGGGGGCTCAACAAGCTCACCCGGAAGGATCAATACCCACTCCCATTGGTTTCCGACCTTCTTGATGCTCCCTGGAAAGCTTGATGTTACACCAAACTGGACCTATGTGTTAAGGACAGGACCGATCAGGGCTCAGGTGCGGGAGAACTGGGAGGAACGACCGGCTCCCAAGATGGGAGGTTGTGAGCCCCGAGGGTATCAAGACAGAGGGAATGTCTACGGGCTAGTCAAGGCTATTTGGCAATGCCAACTAGTCTTCACTCGGTTGAGTTACCCATAGTATTTCAGAGGAACTGTGATGAGGAGACGAAAGCCCGGGATGGACGTCCGGGTATCGATGACTGGGTGGCTGGGTGTTCGGGTGAACGGGACCGGCTGGGAGAGATGACTGGTGTGTCAAATGGCACAGCTTGATACCAAGACCCAATGACGGGGAGGTATCGAGAGGCGGGTGGCCAGGAGTGCACCAGAGGGAGTCTGTGGAAAGGATATCAAGAAGGGCTGGTTGCGGGCAGACCACTAGTGCGGTGGTCTGATCCTTTAGTCGGCAATAGGCATAGTATGTGAGTGTTCTAATCCTTGCAGAAGTGCCTTGCCAACTGAGTGAGTTCACATCCTAGATTTGGTGCTTGAAGTATTAATGAATATAAGGATTGGAGTAGTAACGAGATATCAAGACTAAGACTAAACAAGTACATTACAGGGGGTATATATACTTTCAGGAAAACTGGGTACGTCAGGAGGTGTGGGAGGGGAGCAGGAGTTGGGTGGAGTTATACTGTGCTTTGTACTATGGAGCTGTATGTGGGAGGTTACTGGTAGTAACAGGTGTATGTTCTCGCAGTATTGTGGAGTGGTAGGTATGGGCGAGGAGCAGTGAGGCAAATGGTGGAGGGTGGATGTACCAGGAAGGAGTAGAAACAGGAGTGGGAGATCGGGAGATTGGGAGAACGGTGATAATGGGAATGGCTCATAACACTATGCCATGCTTACCATCTCATCCAGATTTTTCCTGGAGATGAATGGAAGACCACATTCCACACCTGATATGGCTCCTTCGAGTGGTGTGTGGTTCCCTTTGGCCTGGCTAATGCCCCCGGTGCTTTCCAGCATTTTGTCAATGACATTGTTGCAGAGATGTTGGATGTCTGCGTTATCATCTACCTAGACAATATCCTCATCTACTCGGACAACCCAGCTGATCATCACTGGCACATTCAGGAGGTTCTCCGGAGACTCTGGGAGAACAAACTTTACCTTAGTCCCGAAAAATGCGAATGGGACAAGGACAAGGTCAAATATCTCAGATTCATTCTGTCCACCTCCAGACTCACCATGGACACTGCAAAAGTCTCCACCATCCAGTCCTGGCCTGTACCACAAAAAGTTAAGGATACACAGTCTTTCCTGGGGTTCTGCAACTTTTATCGCCGGTTCATCTATGCATATTTCAACATTTCTATCCCGCTCACCTGGTTAACCCAGAAGTCAGTAGAATTTTTGTGGACTCCAGAATGCCAAACCGCTTTTGATACCTTGAAGCAGGCCTTCTCCTCTGCCCTGCTACTCTGGCACTTTGACCCGGATAACCAAATCACTGTGGAAACCGATGCTTCTGACTATGCAGTAGCTGGTATTCTCTCCATAATGGGTGAAGATGGTGATCTTCATCCCATGGCCTTCTACTCCTGATCCCTCCGCGAAGCCGAGCTCAATTACAATGTTCATGACAAGGAGTTATTAGCAATCTATGACTCCTTCATCACTTGGCGACATTACCTAGAAGGCCCCAAGTTCCTGGTGGATGTGGTCACTGATCACAAAAATCTGACCTATTTCTCCACCACCAAAATGCTTACATGCAGGCAAGCTCACTGGTCCGAATACCTTTCCGGGTTCAACATGACTGTCTGCTTCCAACCTGGAAGACTGGGAGAAAAACCGGATGCCCTCACCTGAAGGTGGGATATTTACCCTAAAGAGGGAGGTAACCACTATGACAGTCTCAACCTGCACAACTTCCACCTGGTCTTCACCCAGGATCAGCTGGCCACATCCCTCCAAGCTACGGTTCTATATGAGCCTGTCCTTCATGCCAGCATACTCACGGATGCCAAATCCCTTGACAATGACATTCAGGCAGCAATAACCGCAATCTCCTCTCCCGATAAATCAGTCCCTCCCATTCTCCCAACCAACTCCTGATTGAAGGAAGGCCTTCGACTTTCCAGCATCCTGATGTCTGGCTGGATTCTCTCCAATGGCCTTCTCCAACACTGAGGTCTCCTCTACATTCCCGACATTGGTAACCTTTATATTTGCATCTTGCAGTATTCCCATGACCACATTCTTGCTGGACACTATGGACAGAATTGCACCCTAGACCTGGTACAACACTCCTTTACATGGGCTGGCCTCCAACAAATGACTCGGGAGTATGTCTGATCCTGCACAACTTGCAACTGGAACAAGACCCCCCGACACCGACCCTACAGAACTCTCAAACAGTTACCAGTCCCCACCCATCCATGGGATTCAATTTCCATGGACTTCATCGAGCAGCTCCCGGACTCTAACAGGTACACCGCAATTCTCGTAGTCATAGACCACATGTCAAAGCAGGGCATTTTTATCCCTACTCATGATACTATAACATCTGAAGGTTTAGCCCAACTCATGCTCATTCACATCATTTCCAAGCACGGAGTCCCTCAACATGTCACTAGTGACCAGGGCTCTGAGTTCATCTCCCAGTTCACCCGATCTCTCAGTGAAGCCCTCTCAATGACCCTCCACTTCACCACCAGGTACCATCCTGAGGCTGATGGTCAAACCGAATGCCTCAACCAAACTCTGGAGCAGTACATCCGCTTCTACTGCAACTATCAACAGGACAACTGGGATGTCCTTCTCCCACTTGCCGAGTTCGCATACAACAACAGCACCGCAGAAACCACCAAGGTCTCCCCGTTCTTCGCGAACAAGGGCTACCACCCGAACATTACCATGCACCCAGAACACAATTTAGCATCGGAGGCCACCCATAATTATGTGGTGGATCTCGATGAGTTGCACGTATTTCTTCACAAACAAATGCGCAGAAACGCTACCAGAAAACCAGAGACAAAGTCCGGTCCCTGGCTCCTCCTTTTCTCATTGGCTCTAAGGCATTTGTCTTATCCAAATTCATCCGGACCACTCGTCCATCCCAGAAGCTCACTGAAAAGTACCTCGGCCCCTTCAAAATCATAGGACACCCTGGTACTCACTCAGTTCAGCTATCGCTCCCGAAGGAACTTCAGGTGATCCATCCAGTTTTCCATGTCTCTCAGTTAGAGCTGGACCACCTGAACCCATTCCCAGGACGCACCCAATCTCCGCCCCCCCCTGTCGAGATAGATGGAGAACTAGAGTATGAAATCTCCACTGTCCTCGACTCAAGGAGAGACAAGCAAAGAAAGGTCAACCTCCGCTACTATATCCAGTGGCTGGGGTTTGAAGGTACTGATAAAGAGTACAGTTGGATGGGAGCTGATGACTTAGAGCATGCTCCTGACCTCCTGGCTGTGTTTCACTCCAAATACCCGGACAAACCCGGTCCCGATTACTAGTCTCCCACACCCGGTCTCGCTCATTCTCTTACTCTGGTTCTCACATTCACCTCGTCATTTTCCCTCCGAAAAAACACTCAGATTGTACCCTACACTGCAATCCAACATTCTCTAATCTCCCCATGATGCCAACCCATCGCTACCCTCCACAGTTGGCACATACTGCTTCAGCCGCCGCAACATCCTCATAGTGACCAGGATGTACTGGCTCAACTCCACCCACTCATCAAGAGTTGGGTATGTCACTCTCCATTCTGCACCCGACGGTCACTCCTTCCATCGCAACAACTCCCATAAATCTAGAAAAGCACCGGTTACATCCAAATCACCCAGTGCACCCGAGCACTTACTCTGCCTCGACCCTTCCTCTCCCAGGTTCTGTCCCCACCCTGCCCACTTATGGATCCTTGTGATCCAACCCTCGTCGTCAATAACTTTTTGGCAACAGAGTTCATCCAGCTGACACTGAAGCTCATGACCACAAGCAATCAGAAGCTTGTTGGCCAGATAAGTACATTCCGACATTGTTGACCGGATATCTTCCAGTTGCAAAACTAAAGTATATATACCATTCTCCTGCACACAGACCATTCATCAGCTCCACAACCATCTATTACTGTTAAGGACCGGACGCCGGGAGGAACGTCAGGTGACGGGTCGGGTATGGAAATGGGAGAATGGAGTTCTGTACCGATAGCATTCCTTGGGCACGATACCAAGGTTAACATCTACGGGCTCGGCGAGGCTATTCGGCAATGCCAACTAGTAATTCACGCGGTTTATTACCCGTAGTTTTTTGCAGGGTGCGGGAGAGAGGGAATGGGAGTCTGGGATGGGCGTCCAGATAACGGAGACTGGGTGGCGGGAACCCTGGCGAGGTTCAGGGCTCAGAGGGTGGCGATTATCGCTGGGTGCAGTAGCAAGAGAGTGTTGAGCTGATTGGGCTCTAGGGCTAAGTCCTGACTGCCTAACTAGATCCTGTGAGCTGGATGATAGCGAGGGGCTGCCTTAGTTGATATCAAGACTAAGTACTACATTGTATAGTTGCGTCTTTATATACTCGGGTGAATCGGGAGATGTGGGAACGAATCGGGAGGTGCATGTAACGCACACGCAGTAATTTACTATGGAGTGTAGTGTGCCCTTGGAGACGAGGTAAGCGGGTGTCGGGTGGGAGTGAAGGGAAGACGTGTCCGTAGTTCTTTGTGGAGCGTAGGCAGGGGGTATGAATTAATGACGTAGGAGGGGGTAGTAGACTGGTAAGTAATTATTGTTGAAGTGGGGACTAGGCGTAAGGGTGCGGATACGGGAGATCGGGAGGCGGGTGAAATGGGAGGCGGGTGAACAGGAACAGCTCATAACACCCCCGATCGGTCCAGCTCTTAACAGTATATCAAGACTCCGAACTAGTCTCTCACTCACTCACTTAATGACCTAATCATGACGATGCATACAATATATTTTCATATGGGTACCAGCAGGTAACTACCTGCTACTGGTATCCGGAACGCTACATTAATCAGAGATGTCGATGGCGGAAGGACCCGCAACAGAGTCTTCCACCCCCCAGCTCCCCCCCTCTTCGAATTGAAGGTTCGACAGGCGAACATCCACCCAGTCACCCGCACCCAACTCGGCGAGCACCTCATGCATCTCCCGTGCCGCATCCGCCTCTCCCATCATGTGTTGTAGGGCCATGAACCTGTGTGAATTGGGATAAGCGGCCGCTGTTATGAGCCACTTGCTGATTCCCGGTCTCCTGACCTCTAACCTCCGGGCACCCGGTCTTCCGGTCCTCCGGACACCTCAGTTACCTCCCACCCAATCCCAGTCACTGCAATCTACCTTCCAGACACCGGTCTCCCGATCTCCCGAGCTCCTGCAAGCTTCCCGGAACTCCCAACCTCAGTATATGGTATCGAACAGTATCCGTAACCTCAGGTTCCTGGAGCCTGCATTCTCCCGATTCCACCTGGTATGTAGATCTGCACCCTTGCCCTCTAACCTCCTCCGCACCCTTTGCCCATGCTCCACATCCCGTCCCTCGCCCATGACTACACTCCACATTACTGCATTATCATATGCCTGTCGTTACTAGTAACCCTCTGTATACAGGTCCGTAGTACGTAGTCCGTAGCACACCCCACCCGACTCCCGGTTCCTCCCAGGCCTCCTGGACTACCTGACCTCCCGACTATATATACAGCTCCAGTAATTAGATACCCCTTAAGTTTGATATTAACGTTACTTGATGTTACATGTCTTATTGACCCACCCTTTGTCCTTGGCTATACTTGATGTATTGTCTGACTTACTCCCTGTACTCCTGATGAATAGACCCTCTTGTTTAACTCCCTTGACACTGTGCTGTCCGACATTGAGCCTTTCCGCTTATCCCGACTGTCGACCTCTGCATCCTCTTATCGAGTTATGTCCCCTCTTGTTGTCCAGTCTCTACCAGGGGTACCGCCTCCCGGATCCGGGTTCTCGGACATCCTCCCAAGCTCCCCATCCTCTCATCGGGTTCCCGGACATCCTCCCGGGTTCCCCTCTCTTGTATCTCGGGTCCCCCCTCCTTGTTGTGTGTCAAGCCCCAGAACCGGTCATATGACCCAGGCACCTTCTCCCAACTCTGGACTTCCTCTCAGTGGCCTGTCCCGGTCTCTGGCATGCTTGTCAGTCACCTCCCATTGCTCTACCTCTATCTCAGTGCAGGACACCATGCCTTGTGTCGAGGTGAAGCCACTCCCCTTCCCTTTCTGCTCGACCCGACCCCGAGGTCCGCATCCCGACTTTCCGGTCTCCCGGACTTTCTCCCGGGTTTCCGGACCCTCTCCCATGTTCCCAGATGTCATCCTGGGATCCCCTCTGTGCCACCTCAGTTACTACAAAAACCACAGGTAACTTAACCGTGAGGAAGCTAGTGGGCGTTGCCGAATAGCCTCGCCAAGCCCGTGACTGTCCTACTGGTACATCAGGGGTTCCATCTAGGGTGCACCGATCAACCTTCCGGCCTCCCGGCCTCCCGTATCCAGTCGGGTGCACCCCCCTGGAACCCCACCCTTAACAGCCACCCACGTCTGAAAGGATGGCGGACCCGACTGGTCCATAATCCACCCAAAGCCTATAGTTCATTAGTAGGGAGCCTGGATTTGTCGCGATGTACTTACTGATTCTCCCGGTACGAATATGGGGCCGGTGGGCCCACCCTTCTGACATCCCGTCTAACCCCTCCTCCATCCGATACTCCAATTCCTGGAGCCAGGCATCCCACTCATGCTGATCCTCCCAGAGACGCATGAAGCATGCCTCCCACTCCTCGCACATCAGGCAGTCCTGATTTAGGGATGTGTCCGACATCGGGGAGTCGGCATCCCACTCCCTCTTCTTGCCTTTCCACTCTCCTATTATTCTGTTAGCAATAATCTTTTCACCACCCGTTTCCGGCTTACCGTCATCCACCCGGGAACAATACCTACGGTCCTTGGCGCACTGGCAGCAGGCCACCAAACCCTCATCCAAGGGAGCTTCGCACAACACCCGACGAATGTTGCACCTCTTGCATGCTAATCCGGTCCTCAGTTCCAGTGAATGATAGGAAACGAATTAACTTACGATCTTCCGACTCATCCACCCACCAGCGAGAATCATCCAGCAGATGTTCTACCATCCGCTATGTTACCATTTAGCCAACACCTGCTCCCTACTCCCTCAGACACCCACCTTGCGACTCACCGCCAACACTTCACTCCATTTCCGCTTCTTAACAAGCTCCTCTTCGAGCTTCCGGATATCCGCCCCGGTTTTCTGCCAATGAAAGTCTGCCGCAGCCTGCCGGGAGACCTCTTCCTTTTCCTCCCTTTGCACCTTTTCCAGCAGACCCTGCATGTAGGCAATCTGCTGGGCAACAGCTTCGGATTCGCTCTCGGACATTGTATTGTCAAGAACACCCGGTCAGCAAATTCCTTTTATAAAGAATTTCCATGCACAGACCACTGTTATACTGTGGCCGGTCCCAGCAAGGATGACTTCTTTTCATTCCTCCCAATCTTCTTTGATTCCTTCAGCCATTTGGTGTCCTTTGTTTCTCCCACCTATTCACGAAGTCACCTGGGTTACCACTCTCCCGAGCACCCAGTCTCCTCTAGTTTCGTCTGTGTTTTGCAAGAGCTGGGGCAACTTCTATGAAAGCACAAATTTGATCCAACAATCAGCCGTGTCTATACGGAATAAACCGTTCCGCCAACAATCCCTCCCAATATCAGTCATGACTCCCAGCCCAGCATACTGCTCCCCGGGACCCCGACCTCTGAACCCTCTGTTGTATCTGACCGGACTTCAGTCCACCCGCCTTTGGCAAACTGCAAACACGGACGCTAAATTCTCCGCTAAGCAAAAACCCCCTCTGTCAGCATCATCGTCAACTCCTCTTGTCTTGGTCTTCATACCCACGGGTACCAATGACACCCGAGGCTCTCCCGACTACTGGTGAACCTCACCCAAGACTTAGGCACCCATGACGATAGGACCAGTCATTATTACAGACTATCCGGAACGCTTTCGGGTGAAAACCCTGAGTTAATGGAAGGCCTTGTACTACCTATTGTCTTCTTGAATCATTTGAATCCAGTCCACTCTCCTCATCCACCCTCTAGTCTCTGAGTTTCCGTCCCTCCCGACATCTGTTGGGTGTGGACACCATTCATTCCCTCCTCAGTTCCTGTCCATTTTTCAGCGGGCCTGGCACCTGCTCTTCGCAGCCCCTCTTCGGGAACCGCTTAGTGTGAAAGCACCCAGTCAAACCCCTTACACTCAACTTCCCTCATAATCCTGACTCACACTCACACCAAAGAACCGAAAAACATTTTTTGGCATGCATGTCATGAATATACAAAAAAGGAGGTGTTGGCGGATGAGAGTCAGGCCGCGCCCCCACTTCCTCCCTCTCCCATTCTCACTCCTCCATGACTCCCATGTCCTCCCAATTCTCGGGAGGCCCCGTGCTCACCACCCACCGGATATCCTCCAGCACCCACTCCTCCGCTCCCACTTCCACCAATGCCTTGGCCATCTCGAGGGCCACTTGCCCTTGCCCCATCACCTCCCGCATCCTCGGCCACATCTCCTTAGTCGGGTATGCCGCTGATCACATCGCAAACGACGGGACCACCTCTTGCTCAAAGAGGTCCCCGAACGCTAAAATAACAGTCAGCTGGCACACACCCGATGGGAGACCGGTACTCACTGATCTGAGCCTGCCCATCTCCGGGCCTCAACGTGGACTCCCCCTTGGCAACCCACAGACGCTTCAAGTCTGCCTTCATCCTCTTCACCTCTATATCCACAACATCCAGACGCTTGTCCCAAGCGTCCTGCACCTGCCCCCAACTCTGGTCAACCCGCTCAAACCACTCAGGCACGGACTCCCCTTCCTCCTCCTCCTCGCCATCCAAAACTGACACCACGGACTTCTCCCGGACTGGCTCCACCGCCATGCCCTTACCCTTGCCTTTCTTTTCTACAAGGAAAAAATCAGTACCATTCTAAAGAATAAAGGAAAAGTACTTACTTTCTCCCGCCCAGGAGCAACTCTCCTTCAACCGGATGCACCGGTGACAAACCAACAACGTCCCCTCCACCGGGACCTCACAAATCACTTCCTGACGAGTGCACCATGCACACTCTGCACCCAATTGAACTCCCATTCCCGCACCCGATCCGCAAAAGAAACACTCACCTTCACCTTCCTCTATGTACCTCCAATTCTCCTCCTTTGCCAACTTGTCCTCAGTCTTCTATTTTCTCAATCATTAGTCTCCCTCCCGATTTGCTTGCACCTGATTACTTACCTTCTTCGTCGACGCACTCGCATCCGCCTTCTTCTTTTTCTTAAGGGGCTCCTCGTCCCCCATCTCGTCACCCCTCAGCCGCTTCTTACTCTTTTTCCCGCTCCCGGTCGCCTTCTTATCTGACATCTCCTGGGCCTTCAACTCAGCATACTGCTTCTTCAAGAGGTCCAGCGATTCCTTCAATACGGCAGAGGACGGCATTTCCGATTCTACCGGTACCCCGGATATGGGTCCGCCCCTTTATAGCTCACTCTCTGTGCACAGACCAACCAGATCGAATTCCAGTAGAGTTTAATCTGTGACAGCCGGACCTGGGCTTCAAGGGCTCAGCCCTAAAGGGAGGGTACTGTTATGAGCCATTCCCATTATCACCTTTCTCCCGATCTCCTGATCTCCCGCTCCTGTTTCTACTACTTCCCAGTACATCCACCCTCCGTCATTCACCTCACTGATCCTCGCCCATATCTACCACTCCACAATACTGCAAGAATGTACACCTGTTACTACCAGTAACCTCCCACCTACAGCTCTGTAGTACAAAGCGCAGTATAACTCCACCTGACTCCCACTCCCCTCCCACACCTCCTGATGTACCTGGTTTTCCTGAAGTATATATACCCCCTGTAATGTACTTGTTGAACCTCAGTCTTGATATCTCATTACTACTCCAATCCTTATATTCATTAATACTCCCAAGCACCCAATCTAGGATGTGAACTCACTCAGTTGGTAAATACACTTCCGCGAGGATTAGAACTCTCACATACTATGCCTATTGTCGACTAAGGGATCGGACCACCGTGCTAGTGGTCCACCCGTACCCAGCCCTTCTTGATATCCCTTCAACAGACTCCCTCCAGTGCACTCTCGGCCACCACCTCCTGATACCTCTCCGTCATTGGGTCTCAGTATCAAGCCGTGCCATTTGACACACCAGTCGTCTCTCCCAGCTGTTGTCGTTCACCCGAATATCCGATCACCCAGTCATTGATACCCGGACATCCATCTCGGGCTCTCGTCTCCTCATTCCGGTCCCTCTGAAATACTACAGGTAACTCAACCGAATGAAGACTAGTTGGTGTTGCCGAATAGCCTTGCCTAGCTCGTAGACGTTCCCTCTGCCTTGATACTCTCGGGGCTCACAACCTCCCGTCTCAGGAGCCAGATGTTCCTCCTGGTTCTCCTGCACCCGACCCCCAATCGGTCCAGCTCTTAACAGTTCCATGGCAGAAGGCTGAGGAGTCCCAAGGGTATCAAGACTGAGAAAATGTCTATGGGCTAGGTAAGGCTATTTGACAATGCTAATTAGTCTTCACTAGGTTGGATTACCTGTAGTATTTCAGAGGAAGTGTGATGAGGAGTCAAGAGCCTGGGATGGACGTCCAGTTATTGGTAACTGAGTGGCCAGGTGCTCAGGTGAATGAGACCGGCTGGGAGAGATGACTAGTGTGTCAAATGACACAGCTTGATACTGAGACCCAATGATGGAGAGGTATTGAGAGGTGGGTAGCCATGAGCACATCGGAAGGAGTCTGCTGAAGAGATATCATGAAGGGATAAGTGTGGGTGAACAATTAGTGTGATGGTCTGAGCCCCTTAGTCAACAATGGACATAATATGTAAGAGTTCTAATCCTTGCAGGAGAGTTGTGTTAACTGAGTAAATTCACATCATAGATTTTGGTGCTAGAGTATTAATGGTGGATGAATATGGAATAGAATGAGATATCAACACTGAGGTTTAACAAGTAATTTACAAGGGATATATATACTTCAGAAAATCCAGTACATCGAGAGGTGTGGGAGGGGAGCAGGAGTCAAGTAGAGCTATCCTATGCTACATACTACAGAGCTGTATGTGGGAGGTTACTGGTAACAACAGGTGTATGTTCTCGCAGTATTGTGGAGTGGTAGGTATGGATGAGGAATGGTAGGGCAAAGAATAGAAGATATGGGCGAGGGATGGTAGAGCAAAGAATGGAAGGTGGATGTACTGGAAAGGAGTGGAAACAAAAACAGGAGGTCGGGAGATCAGGAGAAGGGTGATAATAAGAATAGCTCATAACATTTGTTCAGGAAGCTATGTGACATGTGACAAAATTGGATAGGTTTAAGTTCACAGGCCAGTGTGACACATGACTGAACTTATGGTTATAATGATACAGTACACCTCGGGCAAAGTGGTATCCAATTTCAGCTGCTAGTCAGAATTGGATGTACTGTCCAATCATATATCCAGTCATGTGTCCAGTCATGTGTCCAATCACATGTTCAATTTTGTGTATATGGCATAAACTTCCTCATTGGGCACAATCTCTTACTATTCAGATTTTTTTATCCAGAGGTGAGCTAAAATTGATGTAAAATCAAGGAAAAATATATTTTACAGCACTTTTTAGATGTGTTGAGACTTTTCAGAAAAAAGTGATCAATTACAATTTTGATGGTGTTTCAAGTTTGGATCTGGTCCAGCATTCAATATGAATTTCTGAGCTTGTAGTGTACTTGTAAGGTATGAAAAAAGGTATGAAAAACATTTGGTAAAACCAAAAAAACAATGAGGGCTTTTGAATGATGTTAAATTTTTAAGGGTCACATGTTTTGATCAAGACATAAGGCCTGCAGAAGCCTGCAGACCCTTGTGTGCAATGATCAAATTGATCAGATCCTAGTCATGACCTAAAA
>KN881592.1:0-27725 GCA_000934395.1 Fistulina hepatica ATCC 64428 | reverse complement strand
AATCGTCTTATTCTTGTCAAACAATATTCACGAAAAAACTATATCCAGTACTATCGAGTATAGACTGTAAGTTCAAGTAGTAGGATTTAGTAGTCTCTTATAAAAACTTTAAACCGAATGTTGTTTAGTTTCTATAATAATTAGATTCATATAATCACATAGTTAGTAGAAGTATAAACAACAGTAACTCCTCCTCTAAGTTTTAGTCACTCTCGATAGAAATTCTGGTATAAACCTATATATATTCAGTATTGTGAAACACACGCTGTTGTGTAACATACACTAAACAATAAAAAACATCCCTGCACATCAAGAATAGTGAATTTCTGAATGGTGGAAGAGGAGATTCATGTGGTCACTTGAGTTTTGTGAGAATGACCATGCTTGCCATATTAGAAAACTGATTGATCATCAGCTGGCATATCATTATCAATGGAATTGTGATTCTCCACACTTTATCCAAGGTGATAGTAGCTACTGTCACAACCCCGAGAAAATGTAACCTTTATGGCCGGTGTATTGTCACCGGGTATTCATTAATGCCTGCGTCAACAGGCCCTTTCTATTTACAAACTGTATCCACCAAGAATCAAACTCATGACTCCGATTATATATAAGATTTACAAGGACTAATCACGTAACTATTATATACAAGGATTGTTTCGCACAGAGGGTTGATCATAGGATATAGCATTTAAGGACAATCAGTTTCACTCAAATTACTTGGTCTGTGCTCGCTCGCGACAGTATTTAAAGTAGTGTACATATGCATGTATTCTGCACTTCACCTCTTGTATTATATACTCCAGAACAAAGACCAATATTCACAGAACCGGCTATCTTCTCGTCTTCGGCTTTCGAGCGACTCGTGTTCTCACCTTATTATCTCTTGCTCCACTTGTCACGCCAAGGTTGCGACTCAGTCAGGTGTTTTGTCACCTCCAATGCCTCACTCTTCGCATAGAGGTCGCGTCATTAGTTCTCACGACAGTATCACGTTGCCAATCGTCACAGCTACATTTGCAGTCTGTGGGGAGCTACAATTTCACTGATAATGATGTACCAGCTGATGATCAATCAGTTTCTAATATGGCAAGCATGGTCATTCTCACAAAACTCAAGTGACCACATGAATCTCCTCTTCCACCATTCAGAAATTCACTATTCTTGATGTGCAGGGATGTTTTTTTTAGCAGAATAAGAACAGTTTGTTATAAGTGCTTTTTTGATATAGGTCATGATAGCTCATATCTGACATTCAAGTTCATCATCCTAAATCATCAGAGAATATTTTTGAAATTTGGCTTACAACAAATCAAAGATATTATTAATCTAAGCATATCAGTGTATCAATCATCTCCATATCTATTGTCATTGAGGAGGAGGTTCAAAATCAGTGAGAGCTATCCTGAAGACTATATTTGGATATATGAGTCATGACATTTTGTGTGCGTGTTAAAGGCCAGACACCGGGAGGAACTCCAGAAGGTTGGTACAGCCAGATATGGATACAGGAGAATGGAGTTCAGTATTGACAGAGTTCCCGGGTGTGATACCAAGGTTAACATCTATGGGCTCAGTGAGGCTATTGGGCAATGCCAATTAGTAATTCATAGTATTTTGCAGAGTATGGGAGTGAGAAAATGGGAGTGATAAATGGATGTCTGGATAGTGGAGACTGAGTGGCAGGAACTCTGATGAGGTTTGGGGCTCAGAGGGTGGCGAGTAATGCCGGATGCAGTAGCAAGAGAGTGGGGAGCTGACTGGGCTCTGAGGCTAAGTTCTGACTACCTTTAAGATCCTATGAACTGAATGATAGAAGGGGCCACCTTAGTTAATATCAAGACTGGACTACTATAACGTAAGTCACAGCCTTATATACTCGGATGCTTGGATGAATCAGGAGGTGTAGGATGAATCAGGAGGTGTATGTAGCACACATGCAGTAATTAACTACAGAGTGTAGTATGCTCTTGGGAACAAGGCAAGTGGGTATCGGGCAGGTATTATGAGCCATTTCCATTATCACCCTTCTCCCTATCTCCTGATCTCCCGCTCCCATTCCCACTCCTTTTCGGTACATTCACCTTCTGTCATTCACCTCACCGCCCTTCACCTCACCGTCCTTCACCTCACCGCCCTTCACCTCACCGCCCTTCACCCATACCTACCACTCCACAATACTGTGAGAACATACACCTGTTACTATCAGTAACCTCTCACATACAGCTCCATAGTACATAGCACAGTATAGCTTCATCTGACTCCCACTCCTCTCCCACACCTCCTGATGTACTCGGTTTTTCTGAAGTATATATACTCCTTGTAATGTACTTGTTGAACCTCAGTCTTGATATCTCATTACTACTCCAATCCTTATTTCATTAATACTCTAAGCACCAATTTATGATGTGAACTCACTCAGTTGACAAGGACTCTCCCGCAAGGATTAGAACCCTCACATATTATGTCTATTGTCGACTAAGGGCTCAGACCACCACACTAGTTGTCCGCTCACACTCATCCCTTCTTGATATCTCTTCAACAGACTCCTTCTGGTGCACTCCCAGCCATCTGCCTCCTGATACCTCTCTGTCATTGGGTCTCAGTATCAAGCTGTGTTATTCGACACACCAGTCGTCTCTCCCAGCCGGTCTCGTTCACCCAAACACCCAGCCACCCAGCCATCAATACCCAGATGTCCATCCTGGGCTCTCGCCTCCTCATCATGCTCCTTCTGAAATACTACAGGTAACCCAACCGAGTGAAGACTAGTTGGCATTGCCAAATAGCCTCACCTAGCCCATAGACATTCCCTCTGCCTTGATACCCTCAGGGCTCACAACCTCCTGCCTCAGGAGCCAGTCATTTCCTCCTGGTTCTCCCGCACCCGAACCCCAATCAGTCCTGCCTTTAACAGTGGGAGTAAAGGGGAAATATGTCCATAGTTCTGTGGAGTGTGGGCAGGGGGTATGAACTAATGATGTGGGAGGATGTAATATAATTGTAAGTAATTAGTGTCATGATGGAGAGTAAGCATAAGGGTGCAGAGATGGGAGATCAGGAGACAGGAGAAGCAGGAGAATCAATAAATGGAACTGGCTCATAGCAGTGCGACAACACATTGTATGTGATTTGTTATTAGAGAACAGTAGATTAAGCCTCTAAAAGCAATTGAAGTGCCATAAACTTATTTAAAATTCTGTTTATTGAAGCTACGAGTATAAACAGTGCAGGAAGGAGAAATACAGAAGATAGGTCGATCATCCATCATTGCCATCAGTTGTCGATCACGCTGGTGGCCAAGATCGGTATGGTCAAGAATTTCTCTTCCGCGGTGACAATCAGCTGACTAAGCGGTACGCGTTGCGGCTCCCCACAGTCTGTCACTCACCGAAAATCGATTAGTCATATCCATCAGATCAATCAATGCCGTCC
Organism: Fistulina hepatica ATCC 64428; assembly: GCA_000934395.1. Taxonomy (NCBI): domain Eukaryota; kingdom Fungi; phylum Basidiomycota; class Agaricomycetes; order Agaricales; family Fistulinaceae; genus Fistulina; species Fistulina hepatica. The sequence goes on along the minus strand of KN881592.1, from coordinate 24,287 downwards.
CGCTCGGATCAATCGAGACAACGAGATCTGGTGACAAGAGACCATGCTATGCAAGGTGATTTTTCTGAGTGTTTTTTCGCAATTTCAGGTGTATTAGGTATATGATTTATCAGGTGGAGTGATGTTCCAGCTGGGAATGGCCAAATGGGGGGATGTTGGAGGAGGTCGACGTGGCAGGCGAAGGAAGCATGGGACAGGGCGATCAGTGTTTGGACGGGATAAACAGATCAGCGCATCAAAGCAGAGAACGTCTGCGCGCAGCCTTTACACTCTTTTGCTCTTGCATGCATCTGCGTCTGCACGACCGTCCTCTTCTGTCGTTTGCGTGCACGTATCCATCCACGACCACAGTGCCCGTCGACGGCGGCGACGTCCGCTGCTGTTTCTTATAATCAATAATTCTTAGCACCACGCTCCTTACCACCAACAAATGCGACTGCCTCTTTCTCTCCCACTGCTCCTCTCTGCTGTCGTCCATGTCCACGCAACCAGTCCTTTCGGTGCTCACGCGAGAGCTGTTCTCTCTCTCGGTAACGACGGCAGTGATGGCCTCGATCTTGGTCTTGACCTCGGTGGCACTGATAGCAGTAGTGACGGTCTCATAAACGTCCTCACTTCTCTCCTTGCTGCTGAAAGCACTACTGGTCCGTCCTTTTTCTTTTACCATTCAGGCTCGTTACTCATCCATAACAGCGACGACGACGACCCCCACCGCATCATTTTCGTCCTCCACCGATGATTCAATCTCCACGACGACGAGCGATCCTGTCTCCACTCCTTCCACCACATCCGACTCGCCAGCGACCAGCTCATCCGACGAGACGCCGTCAAGTACCGCTTCGTCCGATGATACTACCTCTGCCGCTGTCCCCACATCCTCCTCCGACTCTAATACGGCCACGGTCACGCCCACAGACTCGTCCACTGCTGTCCCGTCTGCTACCACGGACGATGTCACCACCACTCCGACAGCCACTGCCACTTCGACGTCCGACGGCGGCAATCTCATATCTTTCCTCTCCAGCATCCTCAACCCAACCACGTCCTCCGCAACTGAAGCGACGACCACCCCGATCAGCTCTGCTTCTCCAACGACCACGGCAAGTGTCACTCCATCGACGACTGACAGCATAACCTCTGCTTCGACCGACAGCGACACCGCATCTGACACCGCAGCTGCCACAACCGACACAACTTCAGGCGGCATCTCTGACGCGTCTGCAACTGCGACCGCGACCGACGTGCCTACATCGAGCAATACAGACGTGCCTTCATCGAGCAATACAGACGTGCCTTCATCGAGCAATACGGACGTGCCTTCATCGAGCAATACAGACGTGCCTACATCGAGCCAGCACAGACGTGCCTACTTCAGCCAGCACAGACGTGCCTACTTCGGCCAGCACAGACGTGCCTACGTCGGCCAGCACAGACGTGCCTACGTCGGCCAGCACAGACGTGCCTACATCGAGCAATACAGACGTGCCTACATCGGCCAGCACAGAAGTTTCCACTTCGACCGCTACACCGACGTCGTCAGATCTCATTTCCAACATCATCTCTGCCGTCAGCTCTGACCTGTCCAGCGTCGCTTCCGGTATATCAAGTATTGTCTCTGACCTGACCTCCGACGTTGTTACCGGCCTATTCAGTGCGACTTCCGACTTGTCCAGTGTCGTGTCTGTTGTGACTTCCGGTCTCCCGTCGCCCACATCCGACATTGTTACGACCGATGTGAGTGCTGGCGACTTTTTCTTTAATTTAGTTGGTGCCATGCATTACATTTTCATAACGTCGTCATCTGTGTGCCCTTCATGTCCTGTGCCACAAATTCTTATGAGTAATTTCCACGTCTGCGCCTCAAATGGCCTCCAATTTTTCTTCACTCCTCGTATTGCCATTGTCCACACTTAAGTGCTTGCGACGGACACTCAAGCTAACTACACTTCTTCCAGATTTCGGCGACGACGGCGGCAAGCGAGACGGTAAGCACCGTTTTCTTCTATCTACACATCTCCCGCCACTTTACTGGCTCTCTCAATCACCTCTCTTCCCTATTTTTATCTCGCGCTTCATATTTTTCGCATTGTGCCTTATTCAACACGTTTCATTTTTTTTTATATTTCTCTTAGCCCGGGACCGGGAGCGTAACTGTTGGTAGTCCTACTTCATTTATTTCGTCGGGCGCCGTTTCTTCCATTGAGTCCGGGACCGTTTCTTCTTCCTTCACGGAGTCGGGAACGGGGGTTCCTTCCTTTTCATCGGAGGCCACTGGGTTTACTTCGTCTTCGTCGGAGCCTACTAATACTTTTGGGTCGGGGATCACTTCTTCCGGGGCCGTCTTTACTTCTGGGGCCGAGGTTTCCTCTTCTGGATTGGGCACCCATTCGTTTACTTCGTTGGAGGTCGTTTCTTCGTCTACCGGTTCGGGGACCGTTTCTTCCATTGGATCTGGAGCCGTTTCTTCGTTTGGATCGGGGGCCGTTTCTTCTTCGTTTGGATCAGAATCCTTTTCCTTCACTTTGTCGGCGGCCACCACGTTTACTTCAGTTGGATCGGGGGTCGTCTCGCTTTCGGTGGCCACGGGAGGCTCATTAACACCTGCTACATCGCTCGTACCCACTACGTCAGAGTCCGTTTCCACTACATCCAAAATCGTGCCCACATCTGTATCCACTGCCAAATCCCAAGTTGCTCCATCTTCCAGTATTTCCCAAAATGCTTCTCCATCCACTAGATCTGAGAGTATTCCTGCATCATATTCATCCAGTTCCTTCTCGTTGTCTGTGTCTGTACCCGCCACTGTAACATCATTATCAACCCCTTCGCCATTCTCCTCCTCTACAACTATCTCCTTGCCTATCTCTTTCTCGCTCTCCATTCCGTCCGCATCGGGCGTAACGACCTCTCCGCTCCCTCCGACCTCGTCGACGCTGGGCGTCTCGAGTTCGAGTACATTGGATGCGTCGGACACAACGTCAGTTGTGCCGACCATCACGATGACCTCTGCAGCGGAGAGTACCGAGAGTTTTTTTCCAACAACATCCTCGTCGTACTCGGAGCCTATCTCCACTCCCTCCTTGAATGCATCTTCATCCACTGCCTCCTATCCCACGACGACCCCCTTAACGAGCGAGCCGGTGAGCAGGCTAATGATTTGGCTTTTTTCATTTCCTTTTTTTATTTCCTCGTCTTCTTGGTTTTCCCGGTTCTCGTCTTATTTGTTTTGTTTCTTTGTTTTGTTTTGTTTTCTGCCGCTTTTTCTTCGCGCTTCTTTTTCTATTCGGCTTCCGATTCGGCTTGCTTCCTTTCCTCCATTCTTTTCCATTCTATGTCTCCTTTCTTCCTCTTCCTTCCATATTATTGGCATATCTCGTTCCTTCTAGTTCGCCATGCATACTTCCTATCGTCCTACACGTTCTTTTCCATTCCACACGTCACCCTCCCCCATTTTTCACGCATCCCCGTATTCCGCAAACTTCCCGCCGTTCTTCTAGCTTCCTGTCGTTTCCTCGATTGGATGACGGGCTGTTGCCTTTCGGACATCCTTTCTGATGTTCGCGCGTACCGTCTTTGCGGCGTGCCTACCCAATGTCTGCTCTGTGTCCTTGTCGCGATGCATGTTCGCTGTCCATTCTTGGCGTCTATCTGGTGTTCTCTGAGCCTTTGACGTTCATGCTCGGCATAGTAACCGCTACTCAGGGCGGTCGATGTCTTACGTGTGCGCAACGCATCTGACAGTGGTGTCCATGATGCCAGCTGTCTTTCTATGCCTTCGGGTAATGTTAGGAAGGGGCGGAATAATACGCGGAGCTGGAGCTGACAAGCGACGGGTAATGATGGGGCAGCTTGGAAGCACTGGCAAAGTCGGTCGCCAAATTATACAGCGTCGTCCAACTGTCTGCTGCTGTTGTGTCGCTGCACGCTTTCGCTTTGGTGTACAGGGGCACATGACTTGGTTAATTCCAAGCCACAACATTTGGTTGTGCCGTTGAGCTTCATGCTTGGATGCCCTCAAGCCTTCTGTAACGTGGAGTGCTCCAGTCCGCACAGCTTCGTGCTCGTAGCGATGTTGTATGTCAGGACATGCGTCGGTAATTCGTGCCTCCGTATGCGCAGCTCCGCCTCGTACCTGAGTACGATTGGATTATCTGGCCACCAAAGCTGTGAATCTTTGTTGTTGATTGTGCCATACAGCTGCTTGGCAGCTTTTGTGTGTACCGATGTCGACAGTCTATCGCACACCTCGCCTTTCTTCGTTGACCGCTTTTTTCTCGTCATGCCTTCTGTGCTCTCGTCGCTTTCTTTTGGTCTCACGGTTCAAAAAAATATTTTCTTTTTCTTTTTCCTTGTTTTCCTCCTTTCACTCCGCCTCGATCCTTTTCGTCTTCATTTGTATATTGGAAAACACAACTGACATTTCTTTTTTTTTTTTTGCATAGATTTCCGCGCCTACGTCCGGCTTCACCAGCGTCGCTTCTGGCACTACAAGTAATCCTACTGGTGTCACGAGTATCAGTTCTGTCGTTTCCAGCGACTTCTCCAGCGGTTTACCGTCCGCCACAAGCGCCTCCGCCACCGAGGTCACAACCTTACCGTCCACAGGCCTCTCTGGTTCGGCAACCCCCTCGACGACTTCGGGCTCTGAGATCACGACGCTCCCTGCGAGCTCCTCCACTCCGGTGGTCAGCAGCTCTACTTCAGCCAGTGTCTCTATTCCAATCAGTATCTCTATTCCAATCAGCGTTCCCGGTTCGTACAGCGCTTCGAGCTCCGAGGTCACGACCTTCTCTTCCTATTCTGGTTCGCTAAGTGCCCCCGAGTCCGTGTCAAGCTCTACCAGCTCCTCTGGTTCGGTCAGTGTGTCGGAGACCATTACGACGGCGCTTCCTTCCGGTTCTGCGTCGCCCAGCACATCTAATACCGTGTCGGTCAGCGTTTCCGGTTCTGTATCAGCCAGCTCCTCTGGTTCGGTCAGTGTGTCGGAGACCATTACGACAGTGCTTCCTTCCGGTTCCGCGTCGCCTAGTACATCTAATACCGTGTCGGTCAGCGCCTCCGGTGCTTCGTCGGTCAGCGTTTCCGGTTCTGTGTCGGCCAGCTCCTCTGGCATTCTATCTGTTAGTGCCTCTGGCTCGAATTCCAGCTTAGCGACTTTCTCGTATACGACGTCCGGTTCGTATAGTGCATCTTCTAGCACGGGAGCTAGTGGTAAGTAGATCGTGATCGTCACTTAAAGCTGCAAAATAATGTTGCTCCTGTAACCTGATACTCACTGACTTGCCTATGTAGGTTCAGTGTCGGCATCTGCTTCCGGCTCACTCTCTGCATCTGGCTCATCCTCTGCATCTGGCTCATCCTCTGCGTCTGCGTCGTACACTATCTCCTTCCCTTCGACTGCCGCGTCAACGACAGCTTCAGCCTCTTCCAGCGGGTCCCTGAGTGACAGTACACAAAGTACAACGAGCGCCAGTACCACCTCGACCCAGGCGCAGCTTGCAAGCCAATGGAGTTTCATTTTGACGTATGTCGTTCACGAGCTTTTCTCCTACGAGATGCAAAGGTGACTAATGTGTGTGCTCTCACCACACAGTGAGAGCAGCCTTGCGCTTGACACGACGAGCGCGACGAGCACGACGAGTGATACGATTACGAACCCGGATGCGCCCACGACAACGGTTTCATCCGCGACGCCGGCGACGACTCTGACAGTTGCCTCTCTGCCTTCAGGCATCCCATATCGTATCTATCCGTCGGATGGTTACACCTCTGGTGATGACATTTCAGGACTGGAGTTTATCAGGTGCGTCATCCCTTTTTTGAAAGTCTCCGGCCGGAGAACCCCTCCCCTTCGATATCCCGTTCGTCCACTTCATTAGCGTTGTCTGGGGCGTTGTTGGCTGATATGACTCCGGCGTTTCTACTGTCGACACTATATATTATCTAACCTTCTCTCTATCCAGCTTGCTTTTCGAATCAACACTTAACTGGGAGTATGTCCTTGATCATTCGACGACGAGTTCGCAGATTTTCGCGTGGATGCCTGTCATCATTCAAAATGCGCTCGGGATTTCATGTAAGTGGCATTGGTTTTTGGCAGGTTTTGTGCGTGCCCGGGCACATCATCTTCTGCGATGACATATTGTTCATCAATACTTACGTCCCTTCTCGCAGCCAACGAGACGATTACGTACGCAATGCAGGTGTACATTCCGTCGACGTACACGTCCACGGCCGACGCTGACGAGCTTGCGACGATGTACCTCATGTACATACCAGAGGATATGGTTGATGAGTGAGTAGTGTCCGAAAATCTCGAGTCCCGTAGATGACTCGCAGCATCAACCACATACTTATTTCAACACGTCTTCATCAGCCTGGCTTCGCAGCTCAAAGTGAAAACCTCTGCATTCTACACTGGCACGGACGAGACCGTCGCACAGCAGCTCGCACAGCAAGTTGATTCGGGCTTTGACATTCTCTCGGTGAGTACCCTACCTGTTACAGATGTCATGACCGTTTCCGAATGAGAATGTTCCTATCCACCCACATCACGTTTTCCGGCAAATTGTGTTCTTCACTTTATCGGCTAACTATTTAATACAGGTGTCCGACCCGAACACAGGATCGTCTTCATCGGATTCTAGCACGCCTTCTTCCGATAGCTCAGCAAGTGAAACGCGTGAGAACGCCATCATCGGTGTCGTTAGTGCGCTGGGAGGTCTTGCGGTAAGTTCTATACGATCCAAAACCCTTCTATCGCGACTTCGCCTTATTGAATCGGTATGCTCATATAATTTACCCTTCCACTCAGGTCATTGTACTTGGCTTCTTAATTTACCGTGCCCTTGCTCGCCGGCGCGAGCTCGCGCATCGTCGGCTGTCAGATCAAGCCGAAGCCACGGTGGGGGCACGTCCTGAAGGGCGTGAGTTCGACGAAGACAGTGTTGGTGGCCAACGCCGGCGGAGCTTCTACTATGCTGAGGATTCCTTACGTGGCTTCGAGAGTTATGTTGCACAGGGAGGGCAGGTTTCGTTCGACCCGAACACGCAAGTTGCACAACGGGTGCCAGCCGCAACTGGGGGTGAGTACTTGATATATGAATTGAGGGTGTTTACTCACGCCAATGCCAATCTTGCACTTCTTCAGCGACCACTGCGCACCACCGTGACAACAGTGGATCGTACGACTACCGTGCCGGTCAGCGCATCAGCCCGCAGTCTGGGATGAGCCAGAGGCGTCCAATCATGCCGGCTGCGATCTCGGCGCCCATTCTCCGAGAGAGTAGCATGAACTGGTGATTGTTGAGTGCGATGCGACGAAGTGTCTACGTGCATGGGTGTGGTTGCTGTTGCTTGGGTGTTCATGTGTTGGGTGATGTGTTGAACAAGCGGCTGACTGGCGGTTGTGTGCTATCGTAGAGGGGTGAATATGGGTGTTGAGTTTGGTGTCAGCATTACGAGGGGGATAATTTATTTCCAGGGTGCATGTGGAGGGACAATAGGCGCGTGCAGCTGGTCCGCGCGCGCGCACGGAATACGTCAAATGGGAGGTTCATCCTCGACTCAATGTGGAATGCCTCGCCTTCTCGTTTACTCACTCGCGCCGGCTACGCATGCGCGCATAACTCATGGCGTCGCAGTACTTTCCTGTTTCCGGAAATGTTTGGGTACTTTGTTGGGTGGAAAGTTTGAGATTATCGGTTGCCATCCACTGTTCGGTTGGGATGCGAGGGACCTGTGGTTTGTTCGTGAACGGACTTTCGGCATGTATAAGAGGTCCCCCAGCGTGAAGACAGAGGGACGGGTGGCGCAGGACGCAAATACCCCCCGTACGTGCGCGCGCAGTGTTGCACCGTTTCCGCTTTTTTTTTGGCCACGCTCACTTGTTACTTTTTTTCTTTATCTGGTTTACTTATTGATCGCAATCCACTATTCGGTAGAGTACGCGTCTCGCACTGCTCATTCGGCATCTTGTACACCCTCCCAATGTCTCTTCTCAAATCCGTTCTCATCCCTATCCTGCTGCTGCGCAAGGTGTATGCTACCTTTTCTTCCGTAGCTTAAGTAACTATTGAATTGATCTGGTTGGTGATTTGTTTATTCTTGTGGTTATTGCTTGTGTCTGTGTTCCTACCCTCCCTCCGCCGTTGGCCTCTCTTCCAATATTTTATACCACCTAGTAACTCTCCTACGGCACATTTTCATGATCCCCCTTGTGTGGCACGGCGCTGTCTTCTCTTCTCTGCTCTTATCTTATTCACCTTGCAAGTACTGTTCTTTGTTGTGTACTTTGTCTCCTCATACACCCCATTTGCTCTCATCATCCATTTTTCGCCCACTTCATGAAAATATCCATTCTGGTCCTTCCAGCGGCTTGTTCCCCCTGTTCTTACGGTCTTCTACGGTTATTCTTTTGTTGTTATTTTATTTTGTTTCTTTCTTTTTCATCTTGTCTTTTCTATTTTATTGTGATATAGGGATTTTTATGACGAATAGGACATTCGCAGGTACTGTCCTGTGCATTAGACTTGACATGGACAGCTTGACCCCGTATGGCTTCCCTATGGGTGGAGCTGCACAAGATCTAGAGCCACGGCGTTTTTCGATTCCCTTGAGTCTTGATTTTAAAATGTCAGGGACTCGAGAGAACTGACTGACTACCCGACTCAAACCGTTCTCTTTTTATCCACGTAATTGAAAGTGTGGATCTTAAATTTCCATATTTGCACTCGAGCTGATGATGGTAAATGGACTACAAAATTGCAACATATTTCAACTATATTTACCAAAAACATCGAGCGGCTCCCATCTTCCTTCCAGGATCTTCCGCACTGCGTCCATAGCAAAGACCGGCTCCGGAGGCCTCATTTTACGGCCATCCCGCGTGTACGCATATTTCGGATGTAATGATTCGAACTCCCGTCCATACAGGTATGACGGACCGAGCCTCTTGACGTCGTCAACGAAGCTGTCGTCTTGAGAGAAGATCATACCGAGCTGCTTGACCTCCGTCCTCGTGAATCCAAAAGCGTGACGAACAGCGTAAGCCTGCGTGCAGTCCGTCGTCATTCCATCGAACGCCCCCCTAGATCCACCTTCGACTCCCTCGCCAACAACGATCCCGTTCCCAATCACGCCGCGACGAAGAAATTCTTTTGCAACTGCACCGAGGTTGAAGTACAGTTCATCATCAATGCCGTTACGGGTCTTTGCGTCAGGCGCATTTTTGTAAGGCGTCGTGAAATTGTCGATAGCCAAAAACATTAGGCATCCGGAGTACCTCATGGCATTCTGACAATACAACAGAGTAAGGATTTTGATTTGGCATCGAGATAACCACACCTGTGCTTACCAGGCAAACGTCAAAAGCCGTCTCTGGATGCCCCAAAATGCGAGCGACACGGTCCGCAGGCCATTCAAGCAATTCAATGTACTTGTGGATGAAACGGTCTGTCTCCCAATGCAGAAATCTCACGAGTGATTCGCGAAATTTCTCGCGCGAGGATGAGTCCGTACGCGCAAGGTCCAAATGCATGACCAGATACCAACTCCGATTCCCCGGGTCACGGCCGGGGAACCCACATTGCATCGCCTCAAATGCTACATCGGCGAACCCTGGAATCGCAGCGTCGTAATAGTCCATGAGCGTGTGCAGAAACGTTGTTCTCCCGAAACCAGAAGGTCGCACAATCAGAGGTAGTGTGCACCCTTTGACGCTTGAGATTACTGAGAGGAGTTCGGCTGTCTTATCAGCCCACACGGCGCCATTCTCCTCCATTAGAAAGCGCAATGCGCACGCGCGTGCGGAGGGGAGTCGCTATGAAATGTCTCTCAATGGCAATGAACGAGCACCATCGACATGAACGAAGCTCACTCGAGGTGCAGGCGCGCCGGATTGAAGGAACGTCGTTCCCTCGATACGTTTTGGCGAACAGCAGAAGAAGTCGATTAACGTCGGGAATGTCCTCAAGGTATCTATATTATTTTAGCATGTGTGAGAATAAAAGATAATCTGGCTATGCGAGGGAACCAACCATAAATACACAGCTCAACGCTGTCAAGAGAAACTTCCAGATCGGGCGGAACAATCTCTTCCACGTTTTCGGTGCAACATGACAGATCATTCTCAGGATCCAGATCATCGTCAGAGGATGAAAGGTCATCTTCGCAATCCATCGAATCATCAGATTCAAGGATCAAGGGTGATGACGGTAACGACGACCGTTCATCCGACCTGTCGAGCAAGGCATGGGAATAGATGGACGAGTCGTCAGAGTGCGAAGACGTGTCTCCAGAAACGGAGAGGGATGGTGAACGGATGATGGGCGATTGGCAAGGGGAGTTTTGCAATGAGCGTATAGGGGACATCGGAGGCGACGCGTAAGGAGACCATGGATCCAACTGGTCATCGTCATCGGGCATGCGTAGTTCTGCGTGGTTAAGTTCTGTAGGCTCGTCAACTGTAGAGTTCACAGGAAGAGACATCGTTTGAATATAATTGTGTGTAGAACAAGTTACACGATCATGGTCAGATTCAAGTCACGTGGTCGTATAATCCCACGCTGACAAAGCACCATCAGCGACCATCCCGATCTGGCAGCGTACATCTGACCGTGAAATCCCGAAGTGCTACTGCTAAATAACTCTGTGCAATGCTCTCACGAACGCTGCTGGGCCGTGCTGCGAGGGGTGTCGTCCGCAAATCTGTGCGTTTGACCTCCAAACTACTCTCTCACGACGCTCAACTCTCTTCCAGTTCTCGCGAGGGTTTGCGACAGCTCATGACATTGCGCCCTTCACACAAACGACGACGCTCCCAAATGGGCTCACCGTGGCGACGGTCTCCCAATCTTACACACCCACAGCAACAGTTGGTGTGTGGATTGACGTCGGCTCGCGTGGAGAGACCGATACCAACAATGGCACGGCCCATTTCCTCGAACACATGGCTTTCAAAGGCACCAACACCCGCACACAACAGTCCCTCGAACTCGAGGTTGAGAACATTGGCGCTCACCTGAATGCTTACACTTCCCGCGAGCAAACCGTATACTATGCCAAGTCCTTTTCGGAGGACGTGCCGAAAGCAGTCGAAATCATCTCCGACATCCTCCAAAACTCCAAACTCGACCACAATGCTCTCGAACGTGAGCGGGATGTCATCCTGCGGGAGCAGCAGGAAGTGGATAAACAACTCGAGGAGGTTGTCTTCGATCATCTGCACTCAGTTGCCTTCCAGGGTATGTATTGGAATCTTCTTTTCTTCTTCACTCGTTTCCTAGCTTCTCTCACGATGTAACTTCCAGGCCAAGCGTTGGGACGCACCATCCTTGGCCCGAAGGCCAATATTCTTTCCATAAAGCGTGATGACCTGACTTCGTATATCAAATCGAATTATACCGCTGATCGAATGGTCCTTGTCGGTGCCGGTGGCGTCAAGCACGATGAGCTCGTCGCTCTCGCCTCAAAACACTTTACTTCCCTTCCTAATTCATCTAGTCCTCTTCCTCTCGGCCGCCTTTCGCATCCACAGGCTAACTTCGTTGGAAGTGAGGTCCGTATTCGCGACGACGAAATCCCCACTGCCAACGTCGCCATTGCTGTGGAGGGCGTCGGCTGGAGCTCCCCCGACTACATCCCCATGCAGGTTATGCAGAGTATCATGGGCAACTGGGACCGCAGCCTCGGCGCCAACTCACTCATGTCTTCAAGGTATATACATATATATATGCCTCATCAAACATTAGAAGTTTTTAACATCATGCTATTGCTTTCTTACGCTGCAGGCTCTCGCACATTATTTCCTCGAACAACCTCGCCAACTCATTCATGTCTTTCTCTACCTCATACTCTGACACAGGTCTCTGGGGCATCTACATCGTCTCTGAGAATTTCCCCGTGCTCGACGATCTCGTGCACTTCACTCTGCGCGAGTGGACACGTATGAGCATGGCCCCGACTGAAGTTGAAGTCGAGCGTGCTAAGAGCCAGCTCAAGGCCGGATTGCTCCTTGCTCTCGACGGTACGACCGCTGTCGCGGAAGACGTGGGTCGTCAGCTCGTTACCACCGGTCGTGTCATGACTCCGGCGGAGACGGAGGCTGCCGTTGACGCCGTCACACCGGCAGATATCAAACGTGTCGCACAGAAGTATCTGTGGGACAAAGATGTAAGCACCCTTGAGTCGCTCCAGTATAGGCTGGTATCTTATATCCCTCTCCAGATCGCGATTGCGGCACTGGGCAATATTGAAAGTCTGTTCGAGTACAACAGGATTCGTGCCGACATGTCGTCGCTTCTTCACTAGTCTCTGCTTCCTCTGTACAGATTTGAGCGCAGAATACCATTGCCTTTGCCGTTTTTTTCGCTTCAATTATTGACTGATTACTACACGTGTTTACAACATGTCCGCAAGGTTTGTCTTTCGAAGCGCGTCTTGACCCTAGCAAAATAGTGCGCTCGTTCATTCGTATTCTCCGACTGACAGTCAATAACGAAGAATGTGCAACGGTCATGGCTAGCTACGAAGGGTAGTTTTTTCAGTGTTGTTCTCCGATTGGCTAATAAATAGTATCGGCGCCCATTCGTCTTTCCCGGCTTTACAGACAAATTATCGGGAGAAAGTCGAGAATCTCCTGGTTTGGTATCTCATAGGACATTGACAGGCACGCTGACTCTCGTTACACTTTATGTACACCTCTCCGACATGAATCGCCTTGCAGCTCCTCGGATGTGTCAGTCGCTGTCCCGTGCTCCTTACTCGTGGTTTGCGGTTAAGAGTTCGCACTAGGAAAGTCAGCGCAACATTATCTCAGACAACTCTGAGGGTGACTAAAATACAATCTAAGGTACTCAAAACTGCTCAGCGCTCAGGCCTCAGGCTTCAACGGACTCTGGAGGTTCAACAAAAGAGGCTTCATATTTTTCTCTCTCAAGTATAGCACCTGAGATCTGACGCTCTGCCATCCCCGCATCCGGATTGCCCTGTAGATTTTCTTTGTTTCCTGCGTTACGATCGAGGAAAAATCATCTGAATTATACACGTTACGCTACCACACCTATACCTTGTCTGGTACTAAATATACAGCATGCTCAGTTGTACCAGTTGTCTCGCCCCCAAGTACGATCTCGCAATCATACTCTAGAGTCTTCTTCATCAGCACCTTAGCTCCGCCCAAGTCGACTATCACCCACGTTTTGACTTTCTTGACGTTCAACGGACCGACCTCGCGAATCCGCTCGTCGGTGACACCGCTCTTGATTTTACCTTTCTCCACCTTCTTGGATAACACCAGCTCTCCATAGTTCGACACCTGTGATCTGGCATCCCACAGCAGCTCCTGGACATGGTGGAGTTCGCCGTTAGAATTGTCGTCTGAAATGTGTGTGTAGAAAAGTTCATGCCACTTGAGAGGCTCCTTGCTCGGTCTGCGACTCTCTGTTCTCTTCTTTAGTTTTGCAAGTTCCGCTACATTGTACCGGTACTCGTTCCCATCTGTGCCATCCCAGCCCGTTAATTGGAATTGCGTAAGCCGCTTTCGAAAGTCGGCGAGCTGCTTGCCGGTAGGATTGCGACTACCTCGTTTCGATACTGGTGACATGCCAAGGCCCCCGTGGATAGAGCAGAACAAATTTCTCAGGCGGACCACCTTCAGTTCGAGTATATGCACGGTCGAGTCAAAGAACAGGACAATGTCCATATATTTGCTTTTGCCCTCATGACGTGCATGGACCTCACCAAAGCAGTGAGTCTTTGGCTGAGAGTTGTCAAATCCCACCGAAAGGAGTATCTCCAACAGCACTTGGAGCTTTGCTTCCGACGAGGTGGTAGCAGCCCGCGTCGGAATATCACGATATACTGTCTCGATTGCATGACGGATCGCAAGGGAAAACTCGTGTTCGTCGGTCGGCGGAGACCTAGGTAGACTGGCGAACATACCGAAGAGATGCTTTGAAACGCCTCGATGTAGCTGTTTCTCTAGTCAGCAACTGAGTTGGACCAGGGAACGAAGATATGTGGACGTACATGTTGTCTCATTAGCTCGTTGGTGACTGCGAATTTACTGGTTCCAGCGTCTGTCCTAACTTCCGTCACAATGCCCCATTCGAGTAGCAAATGGAGTACTGTATCGTCTGGGACGAATGCCACTTCCACAATGAAGGGTGATCTGCGAACACCGTGCGCTAGACGACTGGTCCATGGAAGGACATTCCCCCACGGAGACGGGTCCAAGCTCTTGAACGTATGGCCGCTCCCAACGACCTCCAACGCGAGCTTTCCCAAAAAGGATTGTGCTTCCCGGGAAGAACGGACAGCTATATTGGCTAAAACCCGCTCTCTTCGCACTGTCTCATTAGACAAAGGCAAAACACAAGGCAAGCGAGAATAAGTGTACAATTGCAAGTTGCTCCGGATGCGGTCGAGGAAAAGTGATCCGAGATCCATACGGAGGGCGTCGCCATTCTGACCGACACCGGCGAACTTCAGCATCTTCTGAAGCTCTGCTCGCTGGTTTATGCGGCGCCCAATGCGTCGATCCGAAAGGTTGACAAGTTGCTTTAGCAAAACGCGCGCCTCATCCACATAGAGTATAGGAACGAATTCAGCGGAGACATCCTCTAAGTTGATTATTGCTCGTAATTCTGGCAAAATAGCCGTTGACTCTCCGCACACCACAATCTTGTCTATCAGGTCCGGATAGAAGGGCTTAATGGCCCTGAAAAGATCAAGCCGAATGGCGTCAAGCACTTCGTTGGGGGAAACATAATTGCCAGAGGTCGGATCGTTGAATGCGAGGTCCAATGCCTCACAGAACGGCGCATCCACGTTGGATATCACGACAAGGACACGAAAACCTTCTGGGGGTTGCGCTAACCGAAGGGAAAGCTTAAAACAACGACCGTGAGCATTTGTTGTATCTGGAGTGTGTAATAAAAATGGGAGATTGTACTCACAAACATATGAAACAACATAGTACGCCCATCTGTGAGTCTTGGTGCTGCCAAGTATTCTACAAAGGATGCACCGATGTAGGGTGCGTACATGTCCCGGAAACTTTGGCAACTCTTGATCAAGAGCTTATTCCAGCTATTCGCGAACGTCTGCGAATCACGTTGTGCCCGTTCAGACCCCAACGAAATTTTGAACACAAAGTGAGTGCAAGGAGGTGGAGTGTGCAGCGACTTTTTTTGCACAACGTTTAGTGGACCAAATATGGCATCAAACTCACTGGGTGGGAAAGCCTTGTTGTAATAGGAAACAAAAATTGAAGCGAAGAGGGTGAGACTTGAATTGTCATGAGAATGGAGAAAGATCGCGAAGCGTTCCGGGAATCGCTTGTGAAGTCGAGACAATAGGGATGATCGATCCAAAAGAAATGCACCATTCACGTCTTTGCGGGAAATTTGTCTAATATCCCATAACACCCTAGAGGAAGACTTGGTCTCCAATTCAGCGCTTTTGAGAGAAGAACATGAGTTCGAAAATCCACGTACAGAATCGCTGTTGTGTTTCTTAATTCGAAAAACATTTTGACCCAAGCTCTGGAGCTCGATATTACACTTAACTCTTGCCTTCTTGTGTGTGTAATTGACTTCTGGTGTAGGTGGACTGCGCTTAGTGATTTCTGCCTTATCTGCGTTGGCCGTGTGCTGCAGCTGCGAGAGAGGAACAGGGGAGATGGACGATGCCTGGGGCTCTTGCGAAGCGTGCCGGGAACGAACACGTATGAATAAAAAAGTCGTTAAATTGTCGGTGCTATTATTTCGAGCCTTGAAATGATCAAAAACATTGTCGCTTGCACCTAGAAGATGCCCCAGCTTCGGGCCGTTGTTGCAAAGCTGCTGGACAACTGCTGCAATGCTTTGAAAGTCCGGACCAGCATCGCCCACCTCAAGCTGCGCTAAAAGAACAGAGCCTGAACCAAGCTGTAGATCGCAAATCCCGCCATTCGGTCGGCAAACTTCAACATGTGTAAGCGAGACAGTTTCGAGCAAGTCCTTGAGGTTCAGAAATGGTTGATGTGGTACTTCAACGTCGATAAGCAAAAAGTCCCGAGCGATGGAGGAACGGTGGGGGAACAGGACACAGGGAATGGAAATGAGGGCAGAGGCCATGTTGTTGGCGTATGAATGAAGTGACAGCTTCATGCTTTACATAAATAAGGTTGGCAGCGCGGTACCGACGACTACAAATAGCTACAAAAGTTGCTCAATGCGAGTATAGTTGCCATACACGTGCGGCGTTGATTGCAGTTGGCACATGACCGCGACATCAAAGCACGCCGGTTTGTTGACAACCTTTGCTTTTGACCATCATGTTGGCTGCCGTTTTTCGCGGTCGCCCGGCACTTTTTCACGCTTTCGCAGCATTTCTCGATAGTTTGAGTCTACAGGTTTTCTACGAAGTTGCACCCTCCATCCAGCAGGAGCATGCTCACTGTTGTAGCGCCGTGATGGACTTCGACCCCGCTGCAACAGGAACTCGTCACGACACTGAGGCCGATATCCAAGAGCCCGATGACGATGACCAGTTGGATTCATGGTCTCCTTACGCGTCGCCTCCGATGTCCCCTATACGCTCATTGCAGAACTCCCCTTGCCAATCGCCCATCATCCGTTCACCATGCCTCTCCGTTTCTGGTGAATCGTCTTCGCACTCTGACGACTCGTCCATCTATTCCCATTCCTTGTTCGACAGTTCAGACGAACGGTCCCAGGCGTCGTTACCGTCATCGCCCTTGAGCTTGGTCCTTGAGTCTGATGATTCGATGGATTGCGAAGATGACCTTTCGTCCTGTGACGACGCTTTGGATCCTGAGAATGATCTGTCACGTTGCGCTGAAGACGTGGAAGAGGTTGTTCCGCCCGATCTGGAGGTTCCTCTCGATAGCCTTGAGCTGTGTATTTATGGTTAGTTCCCTCGCATAGCCAGATTATATTTTATTCTCACGCATGCTAAATGCAGATGCCTTGAGGTTCTTTCCGACGTTGATTGACTTCTTTTCCTGCTCGCCAAGACGTATCGAGGGAACGACGTTCCTTCAGTCCGGTGCGCCTGCACCTCGAGTGAGTTTTGTTCAAGTAGATTGTGCTCGTTCATTACCATTGAGTGACATCTCATAGCGACTCCCCTCCGCACGCGCGTCCGCTTTGCGCCGTTTAATGGAGGAGAACGGCGCTGTGTGGGCTGATAAGACGGCTGAACTTATTTCAGTAGCCTCAAGCGTCAAAGGTTGCACACTACCTCTGATCGTGCGACCTTCTGGTTTCGGGAGAACAACGTTTATGCACACGCTCATGGACTACTATGATGCTGGGAATCCCAGGTTCGCCGATGTGGCATTTGAGGCGATGCAATGTGGGTTCCCTGGCCGTAATCGGGGATATCGGAGTCAGTATCTCGTCATGCACTTGGATCTTGCGCGTACGGACTCATCTTCGTGCGAGAAATTCCACGAGTCACTCGTGAGACTTCTGCATTGGGAGACACAATCTTTCATCCACAAGTACATTGAATTGCTTGAATGGCCTTCGGACCGTGTCGCTCGCATTTTGGAGTATCCAAAATCCTCTTTTGATGTTTGCCTGGTAAGCACAGGCATGTCACTCGTTAGGGACAAAACAAACAACTTACTCTGTTGCACCGTCAGAACGCCATGATGTACTCCGGATGTTCAATGTTTCTGGCCATTGACAATTTCACTACGCCTTACAAAAATGCGCCTGACGCGGAGACCCGCGACGGCATCAATGATCATCTGTACTTCTATCTTGGTGCAGTTGCGGAAGAATTCCTTGGTCGCGGCGTGATTGGGGACGGGATCGTCGTTGGCGAGGGAGTCGGATGTGGATCCAGGGGGGCGTTCGATGGAATGACGACGGACTGCACGGAAGCTTACGCTGTTGGTCACGCTTTTGGATTCACGAAGACAGAGGTCAAGCAGTTGGGCATGATATTTTCTCAAGGTGATAGCTTCGTTGACGATGTCGAGAGGCTCGTTCCGTCATACCTGTATGGACGGGAATTCGAGTCGTTGCATCCGAAATATGCGTACACGCGGGATGGCCGTAAAATGAGGCCTCCGGAGCCAGTATTTGCTATGGACGCAGTGTGGAAGCTTTTGGAAGGAAGATGGGAGCCAATTGACGTTTTCGATCGCAAAATTTTCGATATTTAGTCGAATTTAAAGATATGTTTACAAAAGTCTAATCGGTCGACTAGCGTAGCAAACGAGAGTGCCACCACTTTCTACCCGTCACGTTTACTACGTGTTGTGCATCCCGCTACACAGTGTGTACGACCACGCGCGCATCCGCTGCGCTATGCTGCATCGCTACAGTTAGCGACGCATGTCTAGACCGCATTTCGCTGCGTCATCTCGCATATGCTGCGAATACTGCATTCACTGCACACAACGTCATTTACTGACTACGGTAGGTTTCGCGCGTACCATGACTTACCGCATAGTAAATAGATTTGGTCTGTGCATCTGCTGCACCGTGTCTGAGACACTCCACCCTTCATTTACTTAAATACGTGAGGAACTGGGAGAACTAGATTTGGATTCTCCCAGCTCCTCGCCTCCTCGCTACACGTAGCATTAACTTGTTTTGCGATTCTTTCACGCTCCTCAATTGAAACACATCGTATTGTTCCTATATGTCCACTACTCAGGAAGATCATGTCGAGCGACCAGAGTCGTCGTCACTCGGGATCCAAACCGACGCAATCTCAGCATGCGAGAGCACTGTCGAACGGTTCAGATCGGGAGACATCTCCCGTACCCGCGCTATTGCTGAGATTCAGCGATCCATCCCTTACACTGGGGATTTCGAAGATGAACAAGAACTTACCGCTCACGAGTCAGCCGTCCAGTCCTTCATTACTAAGCTCGACAGCTTCGAGCGCATACGGACTGCTGCAGTCGGAGGAAGTGTGTCGAGCCACGAGAGAAGCACCACCGACCACGGGAGCCACAACAACGAAGAGGAAGAGGTCACTGTTAGAGAGAATAAGCGGCGTAAGCGAAGCACCGACAGCGAAGAAGAGGAGGACGACAATAGGAGTGGACGCAAACTCGATATCGCACGTCTCCCGTGGAATTCCAGGAAGCCGACGTGTAGCATCGAGGGCGCGAGCACTGAACTCCCAGCCATGTCCATCGCATCCCAGCAGGACCTCAGGACGTCATCTATCCTCAAAACTGTCGAAATCCTCGACGTTATCAATGTCAACGCCAAGCGAGCGAAAATCAACTTACTGCTCTCCCTCAAGGTTCCCCAGTTTCCAGAGTCACAGTGGTCCAAGCTCCTCAGCGGAGCGACAGTCGATTTTGACCAGGTCCTCTCAGGGGTATACACCTCTGCAGAAATCGGTCGCACAACGGAACGTATCGGAAACCTCGAGTTTTCCTATACGTCCACCGCACCTACCAAACGTGTCACCAACTTTGGAGACTGGACGACGGCCTTCGATAGTTTCGCCGCCGCCTTCATCTTTATCTTCCCCCATCGTGTCGATGAAGTGCGCGACTACTCGGAACATATCAAAGACTTTTTCAAAGCACGATCAGAACACGAACACGGTGCTGTCATCGCTTATGATTCCGCCGTCCGCACCAGAGTCAGTCAGCGCCAGGACCTCCTACTCACCGACTCCCTCCGGTTCCAGGACCTGCAACTCCGATTCATCTTCAGCTCCGCTGGAGCTTCCAGCGGTCCAGGATCCAGCAATGCTGGAGGGACGCAGCGTGGAGGAAAGACTCGACGACAGAGCCGAGAACCATGTCGGAACTGGAACGCCGGACGATGCAACCGGTCAGCGACCTCGTGTAATTATGCCCATATCTGCGCCAGGTGCCGTGTGCGAGGACATGTCGAGGGAGTCTGTGAAAAGGACTGAGGGTCAATACACTTCTGAAGAGAAGCCTCGTTACGCACGTCATCTCGTGTGGTCAGACGGCATCGACCACTCCGTAACTTCCAAAGTTTCACTCGCCGAAGCCTCCATTACCATGCCACCCTTACCTGAGCCGCCTGAAGAAGAATACATGAACCTCACTGCCCTTGACACTATCCAAGATAAGCCACACCTGTTCAGGGTGGATACCGCTGTCAATATCAACCGCTTCGAAGAATTGCTACTCGACCATCCCAATCCCTCTCTCGTCACCTCAGTTTCCCATGGCCTCCGAGACGGTTTTTGGCCATGGGCCTCGCACCAAGGTCGTGACTATCCCGAGACATACGACAATGCTGAAGGCCGTCCAGCCTTATCTAATCCCACTCATATTGTTTTTGCTCGAGAACAATTTGCCCTCGAAGTCGAAAAACATTGTTTTTCCAAGCCTTTTGGGCCTACGCTCCTTCCCGGAATGTACGGCGTGCCAATATGGGTCGTCCCGAAGCCGCACTCCGATAAACTTCATTTAGTTGTAGACCACAGTGCTGGCATCTACTCCTTGAATTCAATGATTCCGAAATCTGAATGTACCGTGCATCTTGATGGTCTGCAGCAACTCGGTGAAGCGCTCATCCGTGCTCGTCGCGAACACGGTGACAAACCTCTTGTCATCTGGAAATCCGACATATCCGAAGCGTATTGTCTGCTTCCAATGAATCCTTTGTGGCAGATCAAGCAAACTGTCGTTTTCGATTGCAAGCGCCATGTCGATTGGCGAAACAATTTCGGAGGTGGTGGTTCCGGCCGCATTTGGACCACCTTTTTCGCGCTTGTCCTCTGGATAGCTCTTTTCATCAAGTTCATACTCGACCTCTTCGCCTACGTCGACGATGCCTTTTCGTGGGATTTCGCCGGAAATCTTGCCTGGTATGAGCCGTACCAGACCTGGTACCTGCGAAAGCAAGTTCTTTTCCTCCAACTTCTTGATGAGTTAGGTGTTCCGCATGAGAAATGGAAGCAAGAGTGGGGTACTTCCCTTGTCGTCATTGGATTTCTGGTCGACACTGTAACAATGACAATTTCCATGCCTGACCAAAGTCGCCTTGATCTCATCACCGTCCTTCGATCGTTTGCTGTTCCGCGCCAGCGCCATCATCTCCGTGAATTTCAACAACTTGGTGGCTGGATAAATTGGGCGTTGAATGTCTACCCTCTCCTGCATCCTGGCCTCAGCACCCTCTACTCGAAGATCAAAGGAAAGGAAGAGCCTTACCTCGCCATTTGGGTCAGCGTTCGACTGTGCCGGGAGCTTCTGTGGATCGCCGAGCACCTCCAGAACTCCCCTGGCATTTACATGATGACTTCTCGCGTGTGGTCTGCTGATGATGCAGACCTCGTCGTCTTCACCGACGCTTCCAAAGATGGCATTGCTTATTTCATCCCCTCTCTCAACCTCGGTTTCCAGTGTGCCAACCGCCTCGTTCGACTTCCACGCGATATCTCCCCCGATCGCATTTTTTATTTCGAAGCACTCGCTGTTGTTTCCGCCATCGTGCAAATTTTGCAGCCCACTGCGCCCACCCCTCGTCGTCTTGCCATCTGGACCGATAACACCAACACTGTCGACATATTCAACTCCCTGCACGCCCTGCCTCCCTACAACCCCCTACTTGTCACCAGCGTCGACTTACTCATGCAGTACGATTGCCAGCTTCGCGTGCTTCACGTCGAAGGCAAGCACAACAACATAGCCGACGCCCTTTCACGCTTCCGCAACGATACCGCCCTTTCCCTTTCCCCCGGATTGCGTATCTTCCCTTTTCTACCCCCGCGTCTGTCGTCGGGGGCTGCACTGACATGAACTTTGACAACCCACGGGTGCGTCAGCCGTTACGTGCACCGTGGACACTTGAGCGGTTGCGGATCGAACGCTCGATCGCTATAGGCGCTTCCATCGATCTCTCTTCTCGTGCGGCATATTCCTCTGCTTTGCAGTCGTACCTCGTTTTTTGTCGCGCCCACAACTTGCCCATTGATCCAACTGCTGAAACTTTAAGTTTTTTCACTGTCTACATGTCCCACCACATCAAGCCTTCCTCCGTCAATTCTTACCTTTCCGGCATCTGCTCCCAGCTGGAGCCGTTCTATCCCGATGTTCGACACGCGCGTTCTACTCAGCTTGTACGCCGAACCCTCACCGGCTGCCTGAAACTGTATTCTTCCCCAACCACGTGCAAACGCCCCATCCGTCATCAAGAACTGCTGCACCTCGCCAATGTATTTCCCCATGCCCAATCCTTCGACAACGCCCTTTGGTGGGCCCAACTTTTAGTCGGTTTCTACGGTTTACTGTGTTTGGGTGAACTTGTCGTGCCCGATCAGGCCTCCCTGCGCGATCACCGCAAACTCATACGGCGCTTATCCGTTGCTCTACACGACGCCGCTTTCTCCTTTCTTCTTCCCGGCCACAAAGCCGATCGGTTTTTCGACGGTACGAAGGTTATCATCCAACGCGTGAATGGTGCCGACGATCCTCTCCACGCTTTTCGGCACTACCTCCGTCTCCGAGATAACTCCTTTCCGTTTCATGCCGACCTATGGTTACGTGCCGACGGTTCGCCCCCCACGCGCTCTTGGTTCATCGCACAGCTCAAGGCCTGTTTCCCCGACGACGACGTTGCAGGGCATTCTTTACGTGCCGGTGGTGCTACTTATCTTGCCGAGCTTGGTATCCCACCTCCCATCATACAAGGCATCGGACGATGGTCCTCCGACGCCTTCAAGATTTATATTCGTACACACCCCGTCATTCTCGCCAACATTCTACATGCCACTGCACATTGACACACGAAGTGCGCCTTGCAGTACATTTCCCATCTCTTCGTTCACTTTTCTCTACTCCCTGTATTTGTATCTCACCAAAGACTTTCCAGAACCTCCCTTTTTTTCTCTTCTTTTAGCCTTTTAGCGTTCATGTACTGCAGATCGTTTTGTGAAATATATGCCGGACGCCTTCTAGCCGCTGATTTCAGGGCAGGTGTCGCGACCCGGCTAGTTTTTCCTCTTAACGCGCACTTAAGTCTCCATCAGCGAAGACCGATTAGACCACATGTCGATATCCAATTCGTTTTATTTTACTGACTAGTACTTCGTACTTAGTAATTGACGATTTGTTCTAGCTTTGTAGTACAGTCTTCTGCCGGTCAATGAGATACTCAAGTTGAGGCTTGCCTCAGATTCGCCGTTCTATGCATTCTTGTTCAAGATGAGCGGCAAGCAAGTGTATGACATCGTTCCGTCGATGCCCGCGAAAGAGTAAATACTTGGGACAAACAAATTGATTGCTTGCTTAGCTCTTTCGCACATGCGCTCAAGCCGTCCGAGGCGAGTAGTTATTTAAAGGACTCGGTCCTGCGCGACTCGGAAGCACTGGGGCTGTTGTCTATCGGGACCGCTCTGCAGAGGCAGTGCCACGGCGTAGCGTGACACCAACAACGGGCCTGGCACGTCGTCGCAGTGGTGAAAACGGACTTGGCAACGGCAGTTCTTGGGTTAGCCAGCTACATAGAATTATGGATCCGGATAACACTTGTATTTGACATAGCACGGCTGGTTGATCTAAGTACATGCTTTTTTTCTCGTATTGTTTTCATGTGCCACTTGGCTTTGTTGTACCTAGGTGGCGCCGCGCGCCGCATTTCTGCTTGCTTTATCTCTTTTCAAAACCACGGACGCGCTATATGTATGTCGGAACACAACTGTACCTATTTGCATTTCTTCACAAGACGTTGTACTCATGGCACCTTATAACCCATTTACGCATTGACACCTCACGTACATATTTCTAGTGTGATATGTATTCTAATGGCATGTCTTAAGCGAAAAGATGTTGATGGCTGTAAACTCGCCACGTATCATTTTGGCGATGCTGAAGTGGTCGCCGGCGTCCACAGGACAACGACGTTGGCGTATTCCAAACCACGGAGCGGAGGACACAACGCCGGAAGTACAGTGCGTTTCACGTTTCTCCTGGGGAATCAGCCTTTCATTCGAACTTGTTATGGTGAGTGCGTGCATCCTGTTATTCGCGGCATTTCCATTCAACTATTCCGGGATTATCAGGCCCATCTCCGCGAAAAGGGTTTCATTGTTTTCTTGGGTATTGATAACTTCAGCGAGCCTCTCGTGAAAGCGCCAGACGCAGAGACCCGTAGCATGATAGATGAAAAGTTGCACACATAGAAATTGTATTATATATCTGTCTCGTAAAAAAAATCCAAAGCGTAATCTTCCATCTTCTCGACAATGACTCGTTGCGATCCCAACACAAACACAAGCCACACCTGCAGGCTAGATGAATCAAGATGGTGCACATCCGATGT
>KN881591.1:44990-96952 GCA_000934395.1 Fistulina hepatica ATCC 64428 | reverse complement strand
GTCCACCACATTGGAGGAACCATCGTCCACATGCAAATGCACAAGATTGGGTGCCGTGATGATGTCCAATATGAAGGTTGAGGAATCAACATGCAGTCGACGCAAATGAGATAGCAGTACGGGGGAACGGGCGTCAGATTGGATGCGTGACATGTACGTTTCCAATTTGAATTCATACAAATAGACCGTCAGTTGGGAGAGGGCTGGGGCATAGGAAAGTATGGCGTGGAAGTCTACATCATCGTTTTTGGGGTAGTGCAAGTCCAAGTCGGTGATCTGGAGAAGAATTGGCTGCATGGCATGCAGCTCAATTTGACAGTCATGAATCTCGAGTACTCGTAACGCAGGGACTTGCTCTTGGGAAAAGAACTGTGACATGGGAAAGGCACATAGGCACAGCTCTTTCAGCACTGGATATGATGAATGGTAGAGGCAGGTGGCAAGTGCTGCTTCAAAATCTGGGGCATCTTCCAAATCTGAGGCATCTTCCAAATCCGAAGCATCTTCCGAATCTGAGGCACATTCAGGTGTGAAGTAAAAATTTGCTGTCTGCCAATGAGAAGATGCGTTTACAAGCTCTTTTATGATGGCGCAGTAATTGATCTCGTCCATACGACGGGAAAATTTGAGATTATGATGGTCATCATTACCGAGATAGAATTTGAGGGGATGTGGAGATGTTATTTTGATGTATCGGCGAACTGCGTGCACGCCTCTGTCATCATGGAATGCCAGTGATGAGACGCAGGCCACTGGGCGCAATGTCGGTGTATCACGCACGACATGCCACCAATATTTGCACATGCTTGCAAGTCGATGTATGGTAGAGCCACGACTGTCTAATATGCCGGCCTCAAACATGGCATACCGTAAGTCATCGGAACAGGAAGACGCGGTGAGATATGAGAAGATGTTGCTTAGCAGCTCCACAGGGAGTCTACGGATAGGGGATGATACTGCTCCTCACGCCCTGCTCACGTGCTGCTCATGCGTTGCCCCCGCGCTGCTGACGTGCTGCTCGTACGTTCCTCACGCGCTCGCGTACTGCTCGTGTACTGCTCGTACGCTACTCGCGTGTTGCTCGCGTACTGAACCTGCGCTGCTCACGCACTGACGCGCTGACGAGTCGCGAGTCGTCGGTTCCATTCGGTAGGGGGTGTGATACTGTACTGTACGTTCCGTGATGTTGTTACACGTACCAGCGTACTGGTACACGTGTCGACGTGCTGTTGGTGTGTTGTTACGCAAGTCCACGCACCGGCGCAACAGTGATACAGTACCGTACGTTCCGTCATGCTGGACACGTAACAGCGTACTGCTACACGTGTCGACGTGCGTAACAGCGCGTACAGCACGACGGCACGCTACCACACGTAGCAACGTGCCGACACACGTAGCAACACACCAACAGCACGTCGACACGTGTACCAGTACGCTGGTACGTGCAACAACATCACGGAACGTACAGTACAGTATCATACCCCCTACCGAATGGAACCGACGACTCGCGACTCGTCAGCGCGTCAGTGCGTGAGCAGCGCAGGTTCAGTACGCGAGCAACACGCGAGTAACGTACGAGTAGTACACGAGCAGTACACGAACGCGTGAGGAACGTACGAGCAGCACGTCAGCAACGCGCGGGTAACGCATGAGCAGCACGTGAGCAGGGCGTGAGCAACACGCGAGCAACACGCGAGCAACACGTGAGCAACGCACGAGCAATACACGAGCAACACGTAGCACGTCAGTACGTGCAGCAACACCTCGGGACGTGCAGCCGTTCCATGTTTATTGTTCCATTTTTGTGAATGAATGAAACCGACAACGTTGCAACTCGTCACCTGTAACTTTATAACTTGCAACTTGTGAGACGTCACCAGTGGCCAGTACCAATGTCGGCCTCGTGAAACTGAACTTGCCGTTTTGGGCTCGACGACTGAGTACAACGAACAAAGCAGTACCTACTGATTGTACGCCTGAATCGCTTTAGACGACTTGAAGTTTGACGTTCGATCAACCTACCAGGTCACCAATTCCGTGAGTATACGATGACCTTCTCACATCCAAGTTAAGGCCTGTGATCATAATAGACAGTCTTAGGACACTACGTTCGTAATTTTAATTACAAACCATCACTGTTAAGTCTCATACACGGTGATTCAACTATAAAAACCAAAAAGGACTGTCGGAGTCACATGAACTGCTTACATTTCAAAAAAATACATTTATCTATGAATAAGTCTATTCGTATACATAACAAAGAACATTAGTCTCACGTATTATTTATAAATAATGTTGTTATGAAAGGTACCAGATTTATGTTCAGTTATACAGAGTTGATGACAGTTACTCACAGTTACAAAACTTCAACTCCAGTAACTGTCTGTAACTCTCACTGACTACTATTACTACAGTCCGACTGTATATAAATGTTCTACCCAAAAAGGACTACTATGTTTCTCCACTTATTGTACGAGGTGTACGAGTTTCTACGTGCACGTCGGGACCACGCTTCAGCGTTAGGGCAGCAGCTCATAGAACGGTAACGCGCGAGGTTTTTTTTTTTTTTTTTTTTTTTTTGGGACGTCGCCCTTCTTACGCTTTAAGATACGCACCTCTCGCGCAGCCGACGTGGCTTCCCATCTCGGAGAGTGCAGCTCGGAACGCGCGTTCGATCATTTTTTCGCTCGTTGCCGAGGGCATGATCTACATTGCGGATCGTCATCATTGAACAGGAGGAAGGCAAATGAAAGAAGTGGAATACATACCATTGTGTTTCCGTTACCGTCAGCAATAGCGGTAGGTATGAACTGTGCCTTGTCTCCGCCCCACACGACCGGTGTGATCTGCCATCCAACCGGGTAGGCACGCCCCATCCAGTCACCGTCGACGGCCGGTATATTCATGTTGCACGATGCACCGAGAAGGAGAGCTGTAACGGTCAAGGTCAAGGCCAAAGTCTATAATATCATGCACGTTGACGACACACCTTGCAGTCCGTTGCCACCACCAATTTCCAAACCAATGACTGCATTCGGCTTGTACCCGAGGAAATCATATACGATAGTCTGCGCTTCCATCATCCTGCAGAAAGAAAATATCAGCGAAAACGCTGGGACGAAGAGTCAAGGTGACGTACTCGTCTCCAGCAAGCTTCTCGATAGAGACAGTAGGGCTGCCCATCCCACCGCCACATGCAACGACGGCATCGTCTTTAAGATCGTCAACGCTGATGACGCGAATGACGGCTCCATTCCGCAAAAGCTCGCGCACGCGCACAAAGTCTGGATACGGTGTGCCACCGCCACCAGTACCCAAAATATAACATCCCGTCGAGATCCACTCAAGGTCGAGCTCGGAGATGATCCATTCGCGTTCCTGGCTGATCTTGGGGCGATATGCCTCGATCTCCGCTGGAATCGTCCACTGCTGGGCCTTCGCAAACTCGAGCGGCCTTTTGTCGAGGATTGGCCGCACATCCTCGGGTTCGTCCGTCGGAACTTCGGCCTGCATTGTGCGTGCAAAATCGAAATCGCCGATAGCTTTCACGATGATGCGTGCTTTGTTGGCAATGTACTAAAGTGTGATAAGAAAAGAATAGAAGAACAATAACCAGGTTACTTAATCTACCTGGAGAGGGAGCACGTCGATCTCAGCGAGTATAACAGTCTCTCGGATGGCGCCATTGTCGACGGCACGGTCGATGGCCATTTGCGTCACCTCGTCAAGTACCTGCTGCGTTGTCTTGTCATGTGTCGATTTGACTGTATCGACGGTTCCAGAAACACGGGCAATGGCAGCGCCGATAGCGTTAGCGACGCCAGAGTATGCGGGCTTAATAACAGAACTCGCGCCCTCGAGTTTGGCTCCATTCTCAATTAGGATGGCACCCTTCGTTTTCCATAAATCACTTGTTCAAAACACATAAGACGGGAAGGGCTCACACCGCCAACGAGCAGCACGTCAATGTCGTCTGCATTTGTCTTCATGCGGTCGATGATGCCCTCGAGCATCTTCTTGATTACAGCTTTATACTCATCGACCGTGGACTGCAGGGATGTAGGTACACAATCAGGCTTGCCGATTTGCAGGGTACCACAGGACGCAGCGACGGCGTAATCTGTCGTTGTAGGTGTGCTGCCGCCAAATGTGAGTGCTTGTGTTTGAATGCGATGTCCCACAGAGTCGGGACCGATGGTAAGCTTCGCGTCCGGCGAGGCCTTACGAACAATCGATCCACCACCAAGGCCGATACTGAAGTATGGATGTTGTGAAAGGGATCAATGCATGGATGTTTGAAAACGTACCTCTTGACATCAGGGCACGAGAAATTCATTCGAACGCCCGACACCTCCGTGACCGCGGAAGCTTGGCGGGGCAAACCACTGGGCAAGAGCATACCCACGTCCGTCGTTGTGCCACCGATGTCAACAACGAGAAGGCTTTTCTTTTCTCTAATTCTGCCTTCACTCTTGACCAAGAAGGCTGCGCCACACATAGAATTCGTAGGGCCGCTGGAGAATGTGCGAATGGGAACGCGCGCAGCGAGGTGTGCGGGAAGCACCGTGCCATCGTTCTGTGTGAGGAAAACTGGACAGGAAAGTTTCAGGCGCGCAACAGCATGCTGGAAGGAGGCAATTGTGCTCCTCGCAAAAGGGAGGATAGATGCATTGAGAATTGCAGCATTCTCACGCTCGATAAAACCTAAGTTCGCAACTGTGGATTATGTTAGTACATTGGCAAATTTGAACGCGGAGCAGAACAAACCATGTTTCGACAGAACAATGTCTGCTGCTGGATAGTACTTCGCAATCCACTCACCGACCTGCTCCTCTTGCCGGAAGATAAGATCAGACGGAGCGAAGATACCGTTCACGACGATGGCATGGATGCCTTTCTCCTTGATGATGCGGCACTGCTCTTCGATCTGTGACTCAATGACATCGCGAATCTTCTCTCCGTCAATCTCAAGACCACCGTCGACATAACCATAGTGTCCAACGATGATGTCGGCAAGATCGCGGGGCCAGTCGATTCCAGGATAACAGTCACGCGAGAAGGGGCCACATAGACGGAGGATGGCCACCTGAGACAGACGGTTCTGGTCTTTTTCGACGACGGCGTTGGTGAAATGCTGGAACTACCTTCAACTCATATCTGACTATGTAGAACAGGCACGAGACTAACCGTGGTACCAATCGTTACACTCGCCACTTGGACGGGATTGATGGCAGCATCGTTGAGCAGCTTGGTGATACATTCCACGATACCATCGCTGGGGTCTGGCGTGGTAGATGCTTTGTGCCAAGCCAGGATGCCTCTGTTATCTGCGTCGGACGGTACGAACGGGTCGAGGAGTACGCCGTCTGTGTTCGTCCCTCCAACGTCGACACCAATACGCTTCGTGGCCGTGCCGATTTGTGTCATGGTGGACGGGCGTCGTGGTCAATTACAAGCGAGATTGCGACCCACGACAGATGAGATAAGTACGCTCTTATCCTCGCTCAATTACTGCTGATTCGGCGTACTTATCCTCGGGTATGTTACCCAACAAATTGCAGATACTGGCACCGCGAGCATAGAGCCTGGCCTCCGGATGGTCGGGATAACCACATTTCTTGGCATCGGGAAACAGAACAAACAGACAAACATAGAATACTGGAGACTAGCAAACCGATATCGTTGCGGCAGTCTTCAGAGGTTGCCTGCCCGTCGGCCAGGTCTGAGTCATTCAGGTCATCCGTGATTACCTCGTGGCGCGATTGCCATTGCCAAAACTGAAGATGATCCGATCTGTTCAGCAACATGTGCAGCAGGTCGTCACGTCTGACGGTGACAACGGCACACTCTTAACAAGCGAGAGCCTTCCAGGGGTCTCGGTAAGTATGTATGTGCCTCCTACGTCCGTCATGTAGCCTCGCGCATGCTGCAGTGCCGGCGTGTCCACCAAGGTCCACCATCGACGCCACCGAGCTAGTCACAACGTGCCCGTTGGCGTTCGACGCGTACGTATTCCGCCGTGAATCGTGCATGCGGATCTCGGTGTCCGTTGAGCGGGAAAAGAATATCTAGAGTAACAACTTGTTAATACCACGACGTCGGCGCACAACAAATGGCACATGGCTACGCACGACGAATGTTATTCCGGATGAAATAACACATCCCAACGCGGCAAGGCTGAAGAAGAGGTCTGGAGAGATTCGGAGTCAGGCTGTCTCCCACAGGCGTCCGAAAGGGCTCAGCGCTCACCGGTCGCTCAACTGTCAAGAAGGAGCTCGAGTTGACGTACATGTGGGTCGTCAGGCCGTCACTGCCAAGTATCAACAGCGGTACCGCCATCATGTAGCGGAAAATAATGCGAATGCTCTGCGCAAAATAGATTAGAAGCAAGCGAGGGATTCTCATGTATACAAAAGCTCTCACATTGAGCTCATGGAACTTGGTCAGACGTATGATCGTAGCGTCGTCCACACCGTCTCGCTTCTGTACGGACACCCGACGTGAGGAAGATTAACTAGATCGAACGGTAAGAACTCACGAGTCTGTTTACGCCTCGACGTCCGCTACGGCGCTGACGGAGGTATCCTCACATAAAGGAACGTAACCAGCTATCAATCCTGCAAGATACCTACACAACGGTATACGTAGCAAAACGAAGAAGCGCTGTGCAGGTACTCAGGCGACTCTCAGGCGGCGCCGTTGGTACCATCGGATCACTGATCCACGATCACGTGGTTCCGTTTGTTTCTCCACGATCTGATTCTCGCGTGCTACTTGCACGCGTCTCTCATCTTTCATCCTTTCTGCGCTCCTCCTCCTTACAGCTGTCGTCTCTATCGTCACTGTAACTATTGTCATGCACGCTGATTCTGCCAT
Organism: Fistulina hepatica ATCC 64428; assembly: GCA_000934395.1. Lineage (NCBI taxonomy): Eukaryota > Fungi > Basidiomycota > Agaricomycetes > Agaricales > Fistulinaceae > Fistulina > Fistulina hepatica. The sequence continues at coordinate 90,076 of KN881591.1, read as the reverse complement.
GGTCATCAGCAAGCACAGCATGGGATTCAGCGTGCACGCTAGTGAGAGCATGATCTATGGGCGTGACATCGTCCTCCTCCCCATCGAGAGCTCGCCTGAGTTCTTTAAGAAACGCAGTCTCCCGTACGACCATACGATCAAATCGATCAAAATCCACAAGTAACATCATAAGTATATTGGCTCGACAAAGGACGTTACAGCGAACTGTGTGCAGTTTGGGGAGGCGTTGAATATGGTGTTGGATGAGCTCTCGAAGGAGACGGCGAGAAAGGTTATGATCATCGATGGTGAGTCTTTATCTTCAAACGTGTATGGGAACACGGTGGGGACTGGAACAAACAGAGGGACAAAAAAATATAAGAGGCTGCAAAGAAGATTCGGCATCTCTATCCTGCCTGCAGCGCCAAGGGGGGCAGTGAAGAAATACGAAGTAAGTCTATCTCCAAAGGCTCATCCCACATCTCTTGTCCCTCGTCGAATTGGATTGTACGACAAACAATCGTCCACCGACAAGTGCTGACGTCCGGAGCGGGATTCCATTGGCCACATCAATGATATCCTCGTCAGGTGCGTGCTATCTTTCCAATTGGAGATAGCTTCCCTGGATGAATTTTAGCAATTCAACTTGAATAGCGGAAGATGAGCCATGCATCCCTACGGGCTACGCGGTGTCGTACATTGTCCATTGCAAGTTCGATCTCTCTTTTTATTTCGACGAACTTCGAGCCTGAACCATACATATGCAGATATCGGATTCGTTGCCCGATTTGCACTCCGGTATAGAAGGTGGTGCTGTTAGAGAGCCCATGACACGTAGGTTGATACTACTCGTTGACATTCTTCCGAATTGACCTTGGTCTAAGGATAAAGCTTCTCGGCACTCTTACTGATGCTGACAACAAAGTGCAAATTCCAGCATTTTGTACGTCCATTTTTTTGTCAGAGGACTTGCGATGTGCCCTTCGCTCACAAAACCGTCATGCGGATGACGACGTTCGCGCTCAATCGGAAGAAATGCAGTTATTGGACCGCCTATCCATAATCACAAACAGGGCTTCGGATTGTTTGGCTCGTCGATGGCGTGAGCCTGCTGTGACGGTGCATAACTGGGCCTAAAAGTAATGCTGTACTCATTTGGACAACTTTTTCTTTCTTTCTAATGACTTGCCCGCTTTAGATGCTACCGTCATACCCAGTCATGTCAGTGCGCAAGTATCGATCCGTATTGTTCCAGACCAGTGTATGGAAAAGATATCGGATGGTCTACAGTCTTTCCTTCGTTCGAGCTTTGAGAAGCTCGGATCGCCGAACAAGCTGGATGTTCGTTTGTCTTTTTTTCTTCCCCTCATTCTGTTCCGTGCAAGCCAAAGTAGTAAACTCATGTGCCTGGGCTTTCGAATATAGGTGCATATTGACAAGAAGGCGGATTGATGGCTTGGTGAGTTGAACGACCCGTGGTTCAAGTCGCTTGAAAAAGCAATATACGACGAATGGGGCGTCATGCCGCTGCGTATCAGGGAAGGTGGGGTATGTTCACCCATCAGGTATTCTCCTCGGGGTACAGCTAACGCTTCTCTTCTCTCCACAACAGGTCAGTACCATCTGTGCCATTTTTGGAGAAAGAGCTTGGATGTCACGCTCTCCATCTTCTGATGGGCCAGAGCTCGATGAGTGGCATGTATTTTCGTGAAACGCAGGCATTAGAGTGATATATGTTTTTGTCGCCTGCAGGACCAAGCGCACTGCCGAATGAACTCATATCCATCGCTAACCTTCATCGTGGTAAGGCCGTTGTAGGACACTTAACACTGACGGACATATATGTGCGTCGTGACACGGAATGGGAGCAACGCGAGCGCGCCTACCGTGACGCAGCAATCGACTCATTGAATTCCCTCGTGCGCAAGTATAACGGCATTGCTCCGTATCCTGTCCGACGACGGTACCACCAACGCCAGGTGGAAATCGACGACCTTCCTGCCGCATGTGCTGACGACGTGCTTCGGGCGTTGCAGGAAAGGGCGCAGGTCCTTCAACTTTCCGTGAAGCTGCCGCCGCTAGGACCTGATTTCCTGTGTCACTAGGTCTGGATTTCGCTCGCATCCCAGGTTTTTGGCTATACCTTCGTAATCTGTTTTTCGCCTGGAGACGGGCTTTCCCTGCTAAATCATCAGATGATCGTAGACTCGGTTGATTCATTTGTGCTCATCTTGTGCGGCGCCATTGATGTTTACGAGTCAGCGTCTATTAGAAAGGACAATATGTTTTCCTGCCGTCCTTAACTTCGGCGCCTCAAGCTCCAGCATTCCAGTTGGACATATCCCAAGGGGCTAGTTATCAAGTGAGCCATGACATGGGACGCGTGCGTGCCGAAGAAGAAGCCCCCGACATATGATGTACAGCGGGCCTGCGTAAATAGCATGGATGAGCATCGCGAAGAAGGTCGTGTTTTCCACTGCGTCTCTAATGCTTCATGATCGGTATGATGAAGGTGGTTTATGCATAGCTCTAGGCGCCGCACCTGCTGTCCTCGCATGTCCTGCCAGCTTCTACTACCTTCGTGAATCGACGTCTGAATCCAGCTGTAGTGGGTAACACTTCTGATTTATCGTGCTTGGTCTCTTGCTAATCTCTGGCATGCAGTTCGTCAATCAGCGGTCCTTCACCGTGCTGGGCAACAACAGCTCCTTCACAGCGCCCTTCGAAGCTTTGTGGAACCCAATGAACATGCCACCACCGTTCTCTCAGGTGTCCGACGAGCAGTTCTGCACCATCCTGGATGACAACCCCGACTCTCAACTGCTCCTGTCATGCCGAAGTGAAGCTGTAAATTCGATTTACTACCTAATGTGTTACGCCGTTCTAGACGACACAGCTGCTGTGTAATCGCCTCGTTTACTATCATCTACGTATACCGCGGAATAATTTGCTGTATCATACCCCGCTTTTTTATTGTCATTGTTCTGCGTGATTCATGCACAGTGCTTTTGCCGCAATGACCAATTTTTACAAGGCATCTTGGAATTGCGCCACTATTCTCTTTGATGTGGTCCATTGATAAACTTGCTTACCAAGACTTCCAGTAGTTACATATCCATGAACATCTATGTATGTATAGCAAGAAATACAATCGCGTTTACAGGCACTACTAGGGCACGAATCGAGCTCGCCGGTGCTCTGCGCTGTGGTAAAATCGAAAGCAATACAATGCAGTTTGGCTTCGAATACTGTTCGTCAGATGTACACGACACCGTCGTCGTCTCCGCTACTGTTGTCTTCCTCCTCGCCGTCCGAACCGTCACTGTCATCATTACTGTCACCATCACTAGGCACATACCTTGCACGTTCGCCCGAAACAGACAAGTAAACGGCCAGTGCTCCACACTCGGACAGGGCCAATAGCGTACGACGCTGTGACGAGGTGAGCGGACAGCTGATGTCGAGTCGGTGCAATACAGGTGGCTTTTTGCTCTTGCGATACCCCGTACGGCCCTCGACTCTGATCTTTCGGGCACCACATCGTTTTAGGACGACCCGAATTATGTCGGAAACAACCCGAGTCGTCTCGATGCCATTGATCTCCAAGTGCTGCAGCAGAGGGAATACGGAAAATCTGCCGTCGGGCCTGGTGCGCTCTTTGAGTGGAACCCAAATCCCCTGGCGGGCACGGACGGCCAGATGAGTTACATGCCATGGCATCTGGCGCCAAAGCTCGACGATGGACGATGCGATGGACGATGGCATCAGGAAATCTGCAATGATAGGACCAGGGCTGGCAGGCACGGGTTTTGATCACCAGTTCAATTCCCGCTGGCCACCGTTCGGCTTATGTTCATGAGCCCCTCCCAGCCGGGCTGTCGATGGCAAGGTAGTTGCCAGCCGGGTGAATACTGACCGGCTGAATGCCACCTGCTCTCATCCCGACCTGGTCTGCTCACTGAGTACTCACGATACAGCCAGTAGATTCTAATGTATCGCATACAAGTACGTACCACCGAAAAATATAATATAATAATTGAAGCGTCGGTCCGCTTGGCTTGCAATCTAGAAACTTGCGAGACTCAGACGTCCAGACCATCAGACCATCAATGGTCCATCATATGTAACGGGCACGGGACCCCGTGACTTCTTTGTGTACTGTTTGTCTCCATTTACCTATAGCTTCCACGGTCTACCTTATATATGACAACTATTGTTGCACGCTCATTTTCATCCACCATCATCATCAATGCTTGGCTTGCCTCGATATAAGCTGCTAAAACAGGGCCTGCGTGATGCAAGACTTGCCCATTTTCTATTGTGCACCCCGCTTGCCTCATCTTGGGCTGTCGCAATGTCGTGAAGGGAAGCTGCTCGCAGTGAGCTTTGCGAAGAACTTCAGCATATCAGTCGGCATTGGCTTCCTCATTGGTATGATGCACCTCCGCTCGTGTGCTTCCTCTGTTGATTATGTATATTGCTGTTAGGTCTCGGTATGTCTTGTGCGCTTGCCGTCGTACAGATATGCCTACTAAGTTCGTGTGCTGACTTCTTAACAGCCGATATTGGTGCAGCGGAGGCGGCATTCTACGCGGGTGTGCAGTACGTCCTTCGCAGTTGGTACAAGTCAACGGAGCTCGGCCAACGGGCTTGTCTGTTTCATGTGCGACGTGTTTGGTCTTTTGTTCTTACTACTCTAGTTCTCATGTACCCCAGGTCGTGAATGCGATTGGGCCGATGTTTAGTGAGTTGATGCAGACGGTACGTACAGCCATGATATCAGCCATGATATACATAAAGATAACGCAAACATGACACGGGTCTAAGGGCGCCTACGATGGTCTGAACGGGGTCGGGGATCTCGCGGGATGGTAATGTACTGGAAAACTCGTCATGCTTTTTTCAACAATCGTCGCTCAGCTCACCTCTTGTGTTGTAGGGTTATTCATCATTGACGGCATAATCACAATTCCTACAGGTATCCTAGGATTCATCATCATGCCAAGTAAGGCCTCCGCGTGCTGCTTTGATCTTTTTGTGCTATGAGCTGAATGTTGTCTGACAAACAGATCTTCATAATACAAAGCCATTGTACATATATACCGAGGAGCAGCCCGCAATGGCCCGCAAGCAAATGGACGAGATCGGCCGCCATCCCGCAACAGGGGTATTCACGAAGGAGAAGGTACGCATCAATCTTCAGTTGCATGTCCGCACGTTGAACCATTTTATTTGTAGATCGAAGGTTTCTTCACGACGCGGCATATCTGGATGCTTGTGCTGTGTGTGTGTCCCTCTGCATTGACCATGTTGCACTGTGTACTGAATTATCACGTCAGCGAGCAATGTGCGTTATTGGACGAGTTTTGGTGACAACTGTACACTTCGAAAGCAAGTAATTGTATCTGTCATGTCTGTAGTGTAGCATTATTTCTGTGAAATGCAATTGTCATTGTTTATTGGATACATAGTGCTAATGCTCGTGTCAATTGGCTGTCAATGGCTTCTAGCTCATGTAAGCTTTGTCATGATGTTGCTCGCAGGTGCCGTGTTGGTGAAAATGGTACGCGGTTGGGATTGTATCCAGTTTCAACGATAGCAGTAGGTAGTCAACTGGTCGAAACAATACCTGGCTGGCCAAGTTGACGTTCGAAATTGAGGCTCAATGAGGGCTCGCCAGGTACGACCCGGCAGGTTGGCCTGGTGAGCGCTAGCGAACCTGGTGAGCCGCTCGTGAGGCCAGGCGGGTGCCGCACATTTTCTGTGATGGTGATGCTTGAGCTCCAATTTGAACCCCGAAAATCAAAGTCCAAATGCAGCGACTCAATGTTACATCGCGACCGACGCATAAATGCGTCCACCATATTGGAACGCAATGCCACCACATTGTCGGAATGCAGTGAATCATCCTGCACATGCAAATGCACAAGATTGGGTGCCGTGATGATGTCCAATATGAAGGTCGAGGAATCAACATGCAGTCGATGCAAATGAGATAGTAGTACGGGGGAACGGGCGTCAGATTGGATGCGTGACATGTACGTTTCTAATTTGAATTCATACAGATAGACTGTCAGTTGGGAGAGGGCTGGGGCATAGGAAAGTATGGCATGGAAGTCTACATCATCATTTTCGGGGTAGCGCAAGTCCAGGTCGGTGATCTGGAGAAGAATTGACTGCACAGCATGCAGCTCAATTTGACAGTCATGAATCTCGAGTACTCGCAATGCAGGGACTCGCTCTTGGGAAAGGAACTGTGACATGGGCAAGAAATCTAAGCACAGCTCTTTCAGCACTGGATATGATGAATGGCAGAGGCAGGCGGCAAGTGCTGCTTCAAAATCCGGGGCATCTTCCAAATCGGAGGCATTTTTGAGCGAGAAGTGAAAACCTGCTGTCTGCCAATGAGAAGATGCCTTTACAAGTTCTTTTACGATGGCGCAGTAATTGACTCGGATCTCATCCACGAAATGGGAATAATCGGGATGGTACTCATTATGGAGATAGAATTTGAGGGGATGCGGAGATGTCATTTTGATGTATCGGTGAACTGTGCGCACGCCTCCATCAGGAAAAACCTCATTTGCTAAAATAGTTAAATTACCTTTTTTGAAGTCAGGGGTTGTGTAATTGTAAGTTTTTCACTATAAAATGAAATAATGTCAGCAAATAACCATGGATTACTTTGTAAAATCAAGGAATATATATATTAGCTTGATAATATCAGATAATCTCCCCATAAAATCATAAACATCATTTGAAATTACCAAATAAAAATAATAAAACATTTTCTATTAGTATGTGGGCCTACAAAAAAATGAATAACACTGCTCCAAGACTTCTAATGTTGTGCCTGTTACAAAGACGAACAGTGAATGAAGCAATGTAGTCGTGGTAGACGCGCAATGACTAGTTCCCAGCTAGTAGTCAGAGGCACAGTGGAAAACTGCCGTCTGCGGCTGAGGCGAACAGGGCACTATAGCATGCACTGCAGGCCGCACGGGAGAGCAGGCTACTCGATAGAAGATGAAAGAACGATGAAAGATGGCCTAATCTGACCTTGGAACTGTCACCCAGGCACCACGAGCACGCTTGTGTTCACAAACAGCAGGTTGCAAAGGCCCGTCGATAGAGGCCATGCTACCTAGGGTACAAAATATCTACCTCTTACCTGGACTTGTTTTGAATTCATTTATGTGGATATACAGTTGACTACTGCATGCGAGGCAAATGTCCGTGCCGGAATACATCCCCCGGGACTCATGACCGGCATAGGTGCGTCAATTGACCAAGAAGAACGAGGCATGTATTACAACACACACGACACAACGATAATACGTACAACGACAGAGCGACTTATCACTGTGGATCTGGTCTGGGCTCTAATGAAGTTCAGAATCACGGTCATAAAGGAGAGAAAACAGATGGACTACTCACGACTCCATTGAACACCAAGAATAAGGTTGTTGTAACCCTTCCCACTCACTTTTTCCATAGCGCACTGAGCAATACCACGGTCATCAAAGCCAACGAATGCAAAACCCTTGTCAGCACCGGTCTCGTGGTCGCAACCAAATACACAGGCCACATGACCAAACACGCCAAATAGCTCGCGCAGATAGTTTTCTTGCGTGTCTTCAGAGATATTGGTGACGCACAGGGTAGGAAGATCTTCGCGATGCCCTCCTGTACCATGCATGGACTCTCCAGGTCCGCAAGCGCTGTTGCACATCGACGGTGGCACGTATACACTTCCCTTGGCAGGTGCTGCAGGCGCCTCCGGGGCGGGGGTACCATCATTGGACAGGAAAGGATTATTTTTGAACGTGAAATTGATTGGGATGAAGAAACCTGGGAATATAGATGCACCAGCATTTTCTAGGCCTCCGAGTTGGTCCTTGTAAGGACATTTGGCCGTGTAGTGATGAAGATCTGCTCGTGGTCCTGAAGGGATTCACTGTGGAGTCGGCGGCGGGTGGTGAGAACACGGGCGAGAGAGGGCGTCTCGACGGGCCACGGTTGCGTGGTCTGGCCTGGAGAAAAGTGAGAATGAGAATGCATATAAGCAAGAAAAACGCACCTGGAGCAAGCGGAGGATCAAGGTGGTGGGTGACGCAGGTGCGGACAGAGCGGTAGCAGCCCCATCGCTCGAGCTGGGCACGGTTCTTACCATCGTCCTCGAGGAGAATAGCATGGGCCATGGCGAGCACAATGTCGACGTCCGGAGAGAAGATGTCGGCGGTGAGAAGGACAGGGCGAATGTTGCGCCATATGCTCTCGAACTGTGCGGTGATGCTTGCATCGTAAGGCCACGCGTAGGGCTGTCAGCGGTAGAGGAGGGGGTGAATGCCAGTAGACCTGCGTGAGGTTGGCGGGGGAGAAGTGATGGGTATGCTTGGTCGATGACCCAGATAGCGGCGGGAGGAATGGTGGTGATTCAAGTTGTTGAAGTTCAAAGTGTCATGATGAGAGCGTGGGAAATCAAAGGTGGTCACCTGATTTTTGTTTGATTATTGCCGGTACATGGCCACTTCAACTTGCTTTCTACCACCACTATCTGCAGCCTCATAGGTGACGAAACGAGCGCTCAATACTCGAGCTCGAGAATCGCGTTTCGTCGAGTCGTCGCCGAGGCTATGTAGGCTCTTTTCCACTTCCAATGAGCTGCTGCATCCAATGCACACATTGTATCTGTTTTGCGAATGAGGTGGCTGCTTGGTACTACCGGCTGCGGCAACGACATGCAGATTGGTATGTGTCGATTTTTGCCCTGCCAGTGTCCTCACATCTAAACTGTATGCTTTCCATGTGCAGCCTGGGGAGCACAAGAATACCGAGTCCATTGACATCCTTGATGCTCTCAGGTCCAACATTCGCGTCAATTTGCACATCGTCCAGGTCATGCGCATCCAACCCCGCACCAACGACAATGTAAACGAGGAGTGGATTTCGGACAAAGCACGCTATGCATATGACGGACTTAAATATCAGTGCCTCGCCAGGTCCCTTATCAAGCAGGGCGATAAGTGTGTTCTCTTTTGTCACATTTTGCCTCTATGTATCTGCATTCACTCCCTTACCTTTTGTTCGAAAGAGCTTGACCTTGTCTGTACTTACACACACCCTTTCCAGTGCGCAGATTCGTTGGGGCTTCATGGCAGGATGCGCTCAGCACCGTTGCAGAAGGTCTCATACGCACACGTGCCACAGCTGACGAGATCGTCGGTGTCACAGGCGCACTCGTAGATACAGAGGCTTTGGTTGCACTGCACGACAGGCTCGTGCACCGCCTGGACTCAGAGAACGTGAGGATGGATGGGAAGGCCAGCAGACTTTTTCTTTTTCTTGGTGATGGTGGTACGATCACGACGACAGACATTGGCGCGTTCTCACATAGGCACAAGTCCAAGATACGAAGCACCAGTATTGAACTCACGCATCCGCCTCAAGAACAGAGTTGAAGGTGTGTTCGTGTTTTGTTAGCCGAGTGACTGCTTTCTTGGGGCTAACGGTTTGCTTTGTATTCTTCACTTGATACCCCATGACATATTTTCGGCGACGCCTAAGTTGCACATGATCCTGACCGACTCCATGTCGTTATCGCGTCCCCGTCCTCTGTTCCCCTCATCCAGTTGGTTTCATTGGCCAACACGCGGATGCAACATATGGATATGAGTGCCTCAGCGTGGACGTGCAGACTGTGCATGATTTTTGCATATTGTTTTTTATCGCTCCTGTTGGTCTTCATTGGGGTGGTCCAATTTTGTATCGGTGTTGCCAGCTGTCTATACAGGGCATGCACAGTCACGTGGTGACGCAGACGCTCGTCACTTCTTTCCTCAGCTGTTGTGTGCATGTGCACAGGAAACACATTTGCTCTGGCTTTTATGATGTGCCCATCTTTGAGCCAACCAGTTCATTGAATCAGTGACTGTTCTTGTTGAAATTCTCGATGTTCCGTCAATTGCCGAATTCCTTCTTTCTGCAGATACAAGCACAGCCAGGTGCTGATTGCTTTTCCTTGACTTCGAGGGGATGTTGTGACAATGCACTGTGCCAAAGCGCGCACATGGTGCAACAGATGTATGGCCCTCTGGTGAGATGAACAGTATCTCTTTGTTAATTTCACGTGAGCAGTGCTCAGTCTGTAACGTCCCTTCTAGGTACATGATTTCCCACCTGACGAAGTACTTGACCTACTCGGCAAGCCTTTTTGTCCTGTTTATTTGTTCTTTTGTTCTCAGTGGGGGGCACTGATATTGGCTCCGAATGGGCAAAGCCCCAAGGTCACAATTCGATGGGAGTATGTGTCGTTGGAGTACACTGCTGTCCTGTTTTCAGTATGCCAGCCACGCCGTTCACACGAAGAGCCACATGGATAATCAATACGAGTGCTGCTAATTTAGTAGTTTCTGTCATTAGGTTTATTGATTGCATTTGACGACAGTTGTTTTGTATTTTACACATTATGCAAGAAATGTTTTTGGATTTTAGTTGGGATTATGAGGTTTTAAGCCTAAATTTGGGAATAAAGTTTCGGAAATTGTGTATCAATTACACAAAATGTATTTTAAATTGGTCAATTATATATATAATTTGAGTGTAAATTCTACTAATTTATTGACTTTGAACCTCGAGGTTAGCTATTTATATCTTATGCCAATAATGCCACTTATTTTTATATTTTGCAGTATTTACTGTTGATTTTCAATTTTTCTAGATAGTATTGCTGTTTTAGCAAATGAGGTTTTTCCTGATGTCTGTCATCATGGAATGCCAGTGATGAGACGCAGGCCACTGGGTGCAATGTCGGTGTATCACGTACGACATGCCACCAATATTTGCACACGCTTGCAAGTTGATGTATGGTAGAGCCACGACCGTCTAATATGCCGGCCTCAAACATGGCACACCGTAAGTCATCAGAACGGGAAGACGCAGTGAGATATGAGAAGATGTTGCTTAGCAGCTCCTCAGGGAGTCTACGGATAGGGGATGATATGGAGCGTGCAACGGCAAGATACTCGACGACGGGATTGCGACTTCGCACCAGGGCTGCACGTGCATCTTCGAGCATGTGGAGCATGTTATTCACCTCTTTGATCATTGGCTCGAGGTTGGCAATGTCTTGCTCAATGCACTTCATCGTTGATAATGAAGGAAGAAAGCCATCACGTGGGACTTCCTTAATCTCGTGCACGTCATGATCAAACGACCTGGTCAAAAGAGGCGGGAACACGATGTGACCACAGTGCTGGCACTGAAGGGAAATACAAGCCTGAGTTTGAATTTTGGCATGACACGGTGACTAGTCCAATTACATATACTTACAGTCAGAATTTCAGCCATGTTATCATATAGAACTTTCTTGGATGTTTTCCGCGATGCAGAGGAGTCGTCAACAGTGAATTTCATATGGGAAGCAGATGAAGATTGACTATGTCTAATCGGTCTTCGCTGATGGAGACTTAAGTGCGTGTTAAGAGGAAAAACTAGCCAGGTCACGACACCTGCCCTGAAATCAGCAGCTAGAAGGCGTCCAGCATATATTTTACAAATGATCTGCAGTACATGAACGCTAAAAGGCTAAAAGAAGAGAAAAAAAAAGGGAGGTTATGGAAAGTCTTTGGTGAGATACAAATACAGGGAGTAGAGAAAAGTGAACGAAGAGATTGGAAATGTACTGCAAGGTGCACTTCACGGTCAATGTGTGGTGGCATGTAGAATGTTCACGAGAATGACGGGGTGTGTACGAATATAAATCTTGAAGGCATCGGAGGACCATCATCTGATGCCTTGTATGAGGGGAGGTGGGATACCAAGCTTGGCAAGATAAGTAGCACCACCTGCACGTAAAGAATGCCCTGCAATGTCATCATCGGGGAAACAGGCCTTGAGCTGTGTGATGAACCAAGAGTGCGTGAGGGGTGAGCCGTCGGCATGTAACCATAAGTCAGCATGAAACAGAAAGGAGTTATCTCGGAGGTGGAGGTAGTGCCGAAAAGCGTGGAGAGGATCGTCGGCACCATTCACGCGTTGGATGATAACCTTCATACTGTTGAAAAACCGATCGGCTTTGTGGCCAGGGAGAAGAAAGGAGAAGGCGGCATTGTGTAGAGCAACGGATAAGCGCTGGATGAGTTTGCGGTGATCGCGCAGGGAGGCCTGATTGGGAATGACAAGTTCACCCAAACGCAGTAAACTGTAGAAACCGACTAGAAGTTGGGCCCACCAAAGAGCGTTGTCAAAGGATTGGGCATGCGGAAATACATTGGCGAGGTGCAGCAGTTCTTGACGACGGAGGGGGCGTTTGCGCGTGGTTGGGAAAGAATACAGTTTCAGGCAGCCTGTGAGTGTTCGGCGTACAAGCTGAGTAGAACGCACGTGTCGAGCATCGGGATAAAACGGCTCCAGCTGGGAGCAGATACCGGAAAGGTAAGAATTGACGGAGGAAGGCTTGATGTAGTGTGACATGTAGACAGTGAAAAAACTTAAAGTCTCAGCAGTTGGATCAATGGGCAAGTTGTGGGCATGACAAAAAATGAGGTAGGACTGCAAAGCAGAGGAATATGCTGCACGGGAAGAGAGATCGATGGAAGCGCCTATAGCGATCGAGCATTTGATCCGCAACCGCTCAAGTGTCCACAGTGCGTGTAACGGCTGATGCGCCTGTGGGTTATCAAAGTTCATGTCAGTGCGGCCCCCGACGATAGATGCAGGGGTAGAAAAGGGAAGATACGCAATCCAGGGGAAAGGGAAAGGGCGGTATCGTTGCGGAAGCATGAAAGGGCGTCAGCTATGTTGTTGCGCTTGCCTTCAACGTGGAGCACGCGAAGCTGGCAATCGTACTGCATGAGCAAGTCGACGCTGGTGATAAGTAGGGGGTTGTAGGGAGGCAGGGCGTGCAGGGAGTTGAATATGTCGACGGTGTTGGTGTTATCTGTCCAGATGGCAAGACAATGAGGGGTGGGCGCAGTGAGCTGCAAAATTTGCATGATGGCGAAAACAACAGCAAGTGCTTCAAAATAAAAAATGCGATTGGGGGAGATATCACGTGGAAGTCGAACGAGGTGGTTGGCACACTGGAAACCGAGGTTGAAAGAGGGGATGAAATAAGTGATGCCCTCTTTGGAAGCGTTGGTGAAGACGACGAGGTCTGCATCATCAGCAGACCACACGCGAGAAGTCATCATGTAGATGCTAGGGGAGTTCTGGAGGTGCTCGGCGATCCACAGAAGCTCCCAGCACAGTCAAACACTGACCCAAATGGTGAGGTAAGGCTGTTCCTTTCCTTTGATCTTTGAGTAGAGGGTGCTGAGGCCGGGACGCAGGAGAGGGTAGACATTCAACACCCAATTTATCCAGCCACCAAGTTGTTGAAATTCACGAAGATGATGGCGCTGGCGCAGAACAGCAAATGATCGAAGGATGGTGATGAGATCAAGGCGACTTTGGTCAGGCATGGAAATTGTCATTGTTACAGTGTCAACCAGAAATCCGATGATGACAAGGAAAGTACCCCACTCTTGCTTCTGTTTCTCATGTGGGACACCTAACTCATCAAGAAGTTGGAGGAAAAGAACTTGCTTTCACAGGTACCAGGTCTGGTACGGCTCATACCAGGCAAGATTTCCGGCAAAATCCCATGAAAAGGCATTGTCGACGTAGGTGAAGAGGTCGAGTATGAACTTGATGAAAAGAGCTATCCAGAGGACGAGCATGAAAAAGGTGGTCCAAATGCGACCGGAACCACCACCTCCAAAATTGTTTCGCCAATCGATGTGGGGCTTGCAATCGAAAACGACGGTTTGCTTGATCTGCCACAAAGGATTCATTGGAACATCAGGAAAAACACTATATGTGGAAGTCAACCTAGGAACCAGGCTGATTCTAAAATCACCTTCTTATACTTTAAGTTATCTAAGGTAATCTCTGGTGAACTTTGGAACGGGGCCCATTCCTGAGTCATCACATAGCACCCGCAGGTGCCCTAGGGCGCCCCGAGAACTCCCAAGTTCAGAAGTTGACATACGTCAACCTGAGATGCCCCGTGGGTCATCCTAGGTCACTATATTTTCTTGATAGAGACAACAAGTATATAAGTCATTTTTATCAGACTTGAGAAGATATAGGATAAAATAGGATGTCCTTATTGAAAATGTTACCAAACTGTCTGAAATGTAAATAAGTGTTTGAAATGTGTCAAAATCACCTAGTATAGTACAATGTTTATTGTACTTCATGCTATACAGCACATTTGCACTGTTTACATAGATCAGACTCGAAAATTGACAAAAAAGGAAAGTCCAATTTTCACTGATGTTTTGATTGGATCATGTGCGCATCGAATGGCGCGTTTCAACGCTCCAATTTTTATCAAAATCGGCTTAGCCATTCTCGAGAAATTCAAGAAACACTGAGCAGTGGGAGCAAACTTGAAAATTGCCAAAATAGGAAGCATGAAATTTTGCTGACATTTTGATGAGATCATGTGCGGACTGAGTGGCGCGTCTTAACGCTCTCATTTTTATGAAAATTGGCTTAGTGGTTCTTGAGAAATTAGGTGTACAAGATTTCCAGTGCTTGGAACTTGAATACTTGATGTTCAGCAGATTTGATATACTTATAATGACTTCATGATGAGTGTTCAATAGACCAATAGACCAATAAACTCTATAGAAGAAATGTAGGGCTCAAGGACACTGGTTCCAAAAAAGGAAACCATACCTGCTGGGGGGTTCAGCGGGTACAGTCTCCTTTTTTGGAATGACTCAAGTCACATGCTAATTGTTGGACTTAGAACTTTTCGACACACAAGTCCTCTTGTCTCCTACCACACCACCTCTCCTTGTGCTTTCTCTTCTTCTTCTGCTTGTCTCCTTCTGCTTGTTTATTCTTTCTTAGCTTCTTCTTTCTCTTTTGGCTTCTTCTCTCTGCTCTATTCCTTCACCTCTCCAAGCAGGTCAGCCATTCTGCAACGTCGCTCCCCAGGTTCCTCGACCTCTTCAGGCCTCTTCAGTAAGTCTTCTAGCTTTTCAAGTCTTCTGCTTTTCTTCTCAACATCATCTTCTTCTACCATCTCTGTCTTCTCCTGATTGTCATACAGGCCTAGCCTGGCAATCAGTGCTGGTGAGTCTCTCTGCTGTTCTTGGGTAGTTATGCTGATGTCTCTGCAGGTCTGCTCTTTCTTTCTTGTGCCCCTCAAGCCCATACCTCATTCTTTTCTTTCTTAGCCCATCCCAGCTGGTTGCTATGTCATTATTGAGGTAAGCCCTATGTCTTTCTGACCCATATTATGCTTATTTCTTTTCAGACTATATTCCTACATACTCATTAGCTACATTTTCGCATTTTCACTGTTTTTATTTATGTATATACATGTACAGTACTTTACTACACCTGTATTAGATACAAATTATGAATATATTTCACATTTTTTATCTATTTGTACCCATATAAGAGTTTTAAAGCAATTTGAAACTGTTTTGAATATTGAGTTCAGAAATCCAATATGGATAGAAGATTATCCTAAAGCATTCCTGGGTGCCCTGAGATGACTTGAGGTCATTCTGAGATGACCCGAAGTCACGGGAGCCAAGAAGCATCAGGAAAAAAGGTATTAGCCCTGAGCGCCCTGAGGTGCCCTGAGATGCTCTGAGGTACCCTGAGGTGCGCTGAGGTGATCTGAGGTGACCTGAGTACTTCTTTACTCAGGTCACCTCAGATCACCTCAGCGCATCTCAGGGTACCTCAGAGCATCTCAGGGCACCTCAGGGCACCCCAGGGCTACCCCCCCTTTTTCAGGACACCTCAGGGTACCTCAGGGTGCTCAGGGCTAATACACTTTTTCCTGATGAAGGAGTGACCGGTGGTCAACCCAGAGCATCAATTTGACCAAATGCCCTAGGATGACCTATGATGCTTTAGTTCTTCTCAGTGTCAGTTATGTTTTTCCTGATGAAGCAGACAATATACTTTGGATATGTCGGATTTCCAGATGACAAGAGGTTTGTCACCGTGTTCACGACGAGCGCAGATGAGCGCTTCACCGAGTTGCTGCAGACCATCAAGATGCATGGTATGTTCAGATTTCAGAATCATTGAATTTAAGGAGTAGATGCCAGCACTGTGGTCTACAACTAAACAAAGTTTATCGGAGTGCGGCTTTGGGACGATCCATATTGGTACGCCATACATTCTAGGAAGGAGCATAGGCCCAAAAGGCTTGGAAAAACGATGTTTTTCGACTTCGAGGGTGAATTGTTCTCGAGCAAAAACAATATGAGTGGGATTAGATAAGGCTGGACGGCCTTCAGCATTGTCGTATGTCTCGGGATAGTCACGACCTTGGTGCGAGGCCCATGGCCAAAAACCATCTCGGAGGCCATGGGCAACTGAGGCGACGAGAGAGGGATTGGGATGGTTGAGTAGCAATTCTTCAAAACGGTTGATATTGACAGCAGTATCCACCCTGAACAGATGTGGCTTATCTTGGATAGTGTCGAGGGTGGTGAGGTTCATGTATTCTTCTTCAGGCGGCTCAGGTAAGGGTGGCATAGTAATGGAGGCTTCGGCGAGTGAAACTTTGGAAGTTATGGAGTGATCGATACCGTCTGACCACACGAGATGATGTGCGTAACAAGGCTTCTCTTCAGAAGTGTATTGACCCTCAGTCCTTTTCACAGACTCCCTCGACATGTCCTCGCACACGGCACCTGGCACAGATATGGGCATAATTACACGAGGTCACTGACCGGTTGCATCGTCTGGCGTTCCAGTTCCGGCATGGTTCTCGGCTCTGTTGTCGAGTCTTTCCTCCATGCTGCGTCCCTCTGGCATTGCTGGATCCTGGACCGCTGGAAGCTCCAACGGAGCTGAAGATGAACCGGAGTTGCAAGTCTTGGAACCGGAGGGAGTCGGTGAGTAGGAGGTCCATCAGGAAAAATGCAATTTACTCTGAGATGACTTATGTCATCAGAGGTTGTCACAGGTTTTCTCGGGGCACCGGGGCTTTTTGACAACCTGAGACGACCTCCGGGCTACCCCTCTGCGGTCGGTTATCCTTAGGGCGCCTCAGGTCATCCTAAAATGACTCAAGACATCCTCAAATTTACTTACATGCTAGCTGATCCTCAGTTCAGTAAATCTCACAGGTGTTTATTTGGTTCTCATAGACATAAATAGGTCAGAAATGCGAAATATATTTATCATTTGTACATAATACAGGTGTGGTACAATATGTACATAAGAAAAAACAGCAAAAAATGCGAAAATGAGGAAGGGTAATATGAGAGAATATAGTCTGAAAAAAAAACATGAGCAGGACATGGAAGTAGAGGACATAGAACTCACCTCACAGGCTACAGCAACCAGCCAGAATGAGCTAGGAGAGGAAGGAATGGAATATGGGCTTGAGGGGCACCAGAAGAAAAGGATAAACCTGGAAAAACATCAGTATATTCACTCAAGAAGGATACAGGGACTCACCAGCACTGGTTGCTAGGCAGAGCCTGCCTAGCAACCAGATGAAGACAAAGAGGGCAAAAGAATATGGTCTTGAGAGTATGAAGACTCACTGAAGAGATCTGAATAGGCTGAAGAGCCTGAGGAGCAGCTTTGCTGAGCACTTGGTGTGCTTGAAGAGATGAAGGAGCAGAAGAGAGAAAAGAAGAAGCCAGAGGAGGAATAAGAAGCCAGAAGAATGAATGAAAAAGCAGAAGGAAGAGACAAGCAGAAGAAGAGGAGAAACACAGAAAGAGAAGTGGTGTGGTGGGAGGCAAGAGGACTTTGACGCTCAAAAGCTCTAAGTCCAACAATAAGCATGTGACTTGAGTCATTCCAAAAAAGGAAAACCATGCAAACTCAAGCCCTGAGTTTGCATGGTTTTCCTTTTTTGGAATGAGTGCCCTTAGGCTCTAAAATTTTTGCATACCATATATAAAGTTAGTGGTCCATCAAATGCTTGTTACATGGTCATCACATACCAAACCTGCTGGTTTTTGAGCCGCTCCAAGCAGGAAACTTGCAAGCCCAATTTCTCCACAACCACTTGACCGATTTTGATAAAAGTTGGACCGTTCGAACGCGCTGATCGATGCGCACATGCTCCGATCAAAACGTCGGCAAAACTTGATCCTTCCATTTTCGTCAAATTTCGAGTTCAACTCCACCAGACAGTGTTTCTTGAATTTCTCAAGAATGGCTTAGCCAATTTTGAAAAAAATTAGAGCGTTCGGACGCGCCACTAAATGCGCACATGATCCGACCGGAACCCCATCAAAAACTCATATTTCCTTTTTTGTCAATTTTCGAGTTTGATCTGATACAGCACCTGTATATACTCTACATACATAGAAAGTACTAATAATTCACTCATATGCTTCATGATTGAAAGGAACCTAGGGTGACCCATGGGTTTTCCTAGGCTGCTTTTGGATGACCTGAGAACTGGTGAGTCCTCAGGTCATCCCAGGTCAGCAGAGGTCACCTGATGATGACTTTTGAACTTGCAAGTTCAAAAGCTGACCTAAGTCAGTTCAAGATGACTCAGGCAACTCCAGTTCAACTTTTGAACTGGCCTGGTTCCTAGGTCTCCTTCCTCAAATAGTGTTTTTCCTGATGTCCCGGCGCTGACTGACTCTGGTGCAGATGGCGGAATCATAAGTGATGACGGCACTGTGTTCGTGTTCTGATCGTGCTTTGAATAAGTCTTTGATATGTTCTGAGTAGTCGCACACTTCATTGACACAATGGGGGAAGATAAAGGTAAAGGCGGCGGCGAAACTATCAAAGGCCGTCGTCCAGTCTCCAAAGTTGGTGACGTGTTGTCAGTATGCAAGTTGTTAGCTTGCCCAGATAGGGGTCGGTACAGTCTTTAGCACGGATCTACCTGGTTGTTTGTGGGGTGGTTTGCAGACACTTATTTCACTAAAAATCCCAAAATGGGAGGAATACAGTAGGAACTGTATGATGGGGTGTGCGGTCACATGCGACACTTAAACTAGCTTATATAGTCTAAACTGATATAAGATTAGTCACCTCGACTCAATGGACTACACCAAAATGGGATGTCAGAGCCTCGAACTCTGAATACGATAGGATACAACCTAATACGATATGGAGAAAGATAAACAGAGACAAACAGAGACAAATAGTCAATACGATAAACAAACACAAACACAAATACGATAGCAGGCTCTATCGTAGAGACCTGGAAGCTTCTATCGATGACTCAAAGTGGACTTGTCCTCGAAACAAGGTCACACTTATTACGCCTCGGACGTAAGTGGGCTTTAGGCTGAGGAAACTCTGTCCTCCCTAGGGGACCACAAGACAATGATAGACTTAGTACTGAGGAACGACTTCTCAGGCTATAAGAATTACCTTTGGGTGAAGGATGGCAAACAAGCAACAAACTCACTTGGGGGTAAAAAGCTTGCATTATTGCAGGCGAAGGCACGAGCCTTATATACTCTACAGGAATGGTGCTTAGTAATGAGTATTTACCTAATTTCTACCTGATTTATAAGCAAATGATAGGGAATTAGTAATATTATTTGCTCCAAAGAAGTGAATTAACCAATGAAAATATTTGAAAATAATCTTTCGGGGATGCCTTAATAAGTGATGGGTAGGCGCTGACTGATTCAACCTCAAAACTTTGGGGAAGAAGCTAAAACTTTGGGGTGGAGGCAAAACCTTCGGGGATGAAGCCAAAACTTTGGGGTCAAGCTCAAACCTTTGGGGTTTGGGGCTAAGCCGCTGGGGAAGAAGGTTCTGGAATGTCAAGGAACAAAGTTCCTTAGTGACTGATCTCCAAAATTTAGTGACCGTTATATGCGTGAGGCATGCAGGTACTCGATCTGCTTGGTAAGGCAGAAATCTGAATGACAAATGAGTGATGAGTCATCCGTTGTTGACATTACCCCATATTAGTAAATGTGTCATGTGTAGTTGACGACTTCCTAATTTGGCTGATAGTCAATATGAGTCATAGGTAGTCATGTTTATCAAAAGTGACTAATGGTCACATGCAACGTCAAATAATGAGATTATTCATTATTGTAATTGATGTATATGCATTCATATACCATTATTTGCATGACAAACAGTTTACCGGTATGACAGTGTTTGGTAGGTGCAGTGGACGTATAGGAAAACTTGAGGTTTCCGATGTGTTCCATTGTGCGACCGATCTCTGCAGAGGCATATACTCCTGAGAGGACTTGGTTGAAATCGACTGTCACTCCGCTGAGGAGCTTGGACCACTGTGACTCTGAAAACTGAGGAACCTTGAGGGAGAGCAGTAAGTTGATTTTTGCTTGCTTGGCATCAACATTGATAACGTCGAGGATTTTGACAGTTTTGAGGATGGATGACGTCCTGAGATCCTGCTGGGATGCGATGGACATGGCTGGGAGTTCAGCACTCGCGCCCTCAATGCTACACGTCAGCTTCCTGGAATTCCACGGGAGACGTGCGATATTGAGTTTGCGTCCACTCCTATTGTCGTCATCCTCTTCTTCGCTGTCGGTGCTTCGCTTACGCTGCTTATTCTCTCTAACAGTGACCTCTTCCTCTTCGTTGTTGTGGCTTCCGTGGTCGGTGGTGCTTCTCTCGTGGCTCGACACACTCCCTCTGACTGCAGCGGTCCATATGCACTCAAAGCTGTCAAGCTTAGCAATGAAGGACTGGATGGCTGACTCGTGAGCAGTAAGTTCTTGTTCATCTTCGAAATCCCCAGTGTAAGGGATGGATCGCTGAATCTCAGCAACAGCGCGGGTACGGGAGATGTCTCCCGATCTGAACCTTTCGACAATGCTCTCGCATGCTGAGATTGCGTCAGTTTGGATCTCGAGTGACGACAACTCTGGTCGCTCGACATGATCTTCCTGAGTAGTGGACATATAAGGACAATACAATGTGTTTAAGTTGAGGAGCGTGAAAGAATTGCAAACAAGTTAATGCTACGTGTAGCGAGGAGGCAAGGAGCTGGGAGAATAAGAATCTAGTTCTCTCAGTTCCTCGTGTATTTAAGTAAATGAAGGGTGGAGTGTCTCAGACACAGTGCAGCAGATGCACAGACCACATCTATTTACTATGCGGTAAGTCATGGTACACGCGAAACCTACCGTAGTCAGTGAATGACGTTGTGTGCAGTGAATGCAGTATTCACAGCATATGCGAGATGACGCAGCGAAATGCGGTTTAGACATGTGTCGCTAACTGTAGCGATGCAGCATAGCGCAGTGGATGTGCGCGTGGTCATACACACTGTGTAGTGGGATGCACAACACGTAGTAAACATGTTGGTTAGAAAGTGGTGGCACTCTCGTTTGCTACGCTAGTCGACCGATTAGACTTTTGTAAACATATCTTTAAATTTGATGAACATTGAGTTTACATGATCGGTAACTATTGAAGGCCATGATCTGCATATGAAAGGCCGTGATTCTTGGGGACCTCGCCATACCAATGACTACACTGAGCCAAGTAGATATGGAACATGTTTGGAGAATGCCATTCCTGCAAAATATTCCGCCATCATGTGTATCAGAGACCGACCAGGCAGAAGTGGGCAGTCTATAAGCGATACACCAACCGTTGAACTGTGTTTTCACTGTGCACAGAATGCCATTTGCCGTGATGCGACCTCCGTTGTTCCCGCAGAAGGATGCTAAATGAAAGCCTGCCAAGGGATCGGTGCCATAATGTACCAAGCAGCCCTCTCCGGCAAGGGAATACACGAAGGTCAGATCGCATTTGAGCTTGTCGATGGATTGGGCACGTCCCGTGATGCCAGTCTTCCAATAAGTCATAAAACTCTTGGTTATGATCTTGGACTCGACCAACACCTTCAGCAACACTGGTCCAACTGAACGTAAGGCAGTCAAATGGCCTAAAATTTTGGAGAGAACATCCTGCTGTACGGCGATGAAAGCAGACTCAATGGTGCTCAGACGCTCAGGCGGCAAATCATGCATGTCAACATACAGGCGCCAGTGGCGTCGCGCTTCGCAAAGCGTGTGCGATGTCGACATTGGGTAAGAACAGCCCATAAGGAGATGCTACCCAGCTGCCCAAGTCTTCAGAAAGGCTGATCAGTTTGCGGCAATGGTCGATGAGTGCTCTGAGGTCGGCATCGTTAATACGCATGTGGTAGAAAATATTCCATACTGAATCTCTCGAAAGCTTGTTGTCAATGATCATGGTGAGGAGGAGTACGTTGCGAGCTGACAAGCGCTCAGAAAAGGTGCACTTTTAGAAACATGTACCAACCTATAACTCCTGGATCAAAATCACAACACGTGAAATCGAGCTTGCGATTGCCTGAAGAAAACTTGAACATCGGCTGTGCGAACGACGAAATTCATGTAAGTGGATGTACCCGTGATCTGCTGATATATCGTATAGAGCACATTGCGAGGATTGCCGCATCCAAGGCTCAGAATATCTACTGGTGCCTCGTGAGGTACATCTCGTGTGGAATTGACAGGTGGGGAGCTCCCGATGGGATAGAAAAAATATTTGTTTCTCCAGAAAAAAATGTGAGACATGATGAAAGTAGGTGAAGAAAGCGCTCCTGAACGTGTTGTCTATGCGAGGGAATATAATCTCTCACATTACGTTTGCCTGTTGATCGATGCTTGCAGGGACAAGCAGTGCACTGAACTGTTCTAGCGGCTAAGCCGTTCTTGGAATCTACGTAAGTACCAGAGTATGACATATGCACGGTGTGAGCTCAGAATAGTTCTCAACGCGTGCCGATTCAAATAGATATCCATTTTTCTCTATCTAGACAGAAAATGTTTCTGACCTGAGGCCTGAGGCCTGATTGATGATCTGTCGCAAATTTCAGGTTGGTTGGGAGCGAAGGAATGAGAAGACTCAACTTTATTGGATAACATTTGGAACTGTCCCGTGTCCACAATGAGCTAAAAAAGACGGTAAGCAGGTTAGTACTATGTACCTACCAATTGTTGCCATACCAATCATGGCGGACCTGTCTTTGCAGCGGTATGCGTACATATGTAATCTGCTATGTAGCAATGGTAAGGTGGACCCTTCGGCGCCACCCTCGATATTTGCAATTTGATTCGACCACTCGGCATGATGTCGGCAGTCCGAGAGACCTGTCGGCATCATTCAGTCAAATATTGGTGTCGTCCGAAACCATGACTGAGGCTGTCACTGAGCTCACATTGTAGTCTAAATTCAATGGAAGTCACCATTTCCCCCAAAGCCGGCTTTTGCGTGAAGTCGCGAGCTGGACAACTGAAGGTTTTCTTGAACATCGCATGGGACAAGCAGATCCCAGCGCCGCCAACAGCTAGTGAGGATGTGATTCGGCGAGCGATGACAGGGCAAGCAGGCAGCAGCTCCGATGACGATTGGTACGTGCCTGTTGTCGTCTCTGAGGGACGAAAGGATACGGACAAAGGTGTGTCTACAGATTCTCGAAGGATGGGTTTAACTGATCATATAACCAACTTTCACATTCTGTTTGCGTCGTTGATTGGAACGCACTTTGACCACTTCGATGCTTGCAGCTGGGAAGCCGGCACTTGTCTTCGACTGTGTGTTTCATCCGTCTTTGAAGACGCGTGCGCTTACCGATCTTGATTTCAAATCATTCCTCATTGGTGAGTGTATTTATCGAAGATTAGTATGCATGATATATCTTCATATACGTTCTTAGAGTTGTCATTGCAAAATGTTGAAGCTCAGTCTGGGCAGTCTCTATCTCGGCAGATTGGCACGCCCAATATTGCGTCCAAGGGCAAGGTCATGTCACGTACCGTGCGCATACCTCAACGAAGCGAAGAGAGCTCTAGCGAACGGCCAAAGATCGAGGAAATCGAGTCGACATCATCGTCGCCGACGCCACAACCTGTTGCACCTCCTAAAGGCATCTTGAAACGTCCCAAGTTGTCATGGCAGATAAAACAACAACTCGACGGCGACAAGATTCGTAATGTATTTGTCGTCGACATCCCATTCATGGTATGTCATTCTGTCCGGTTGCTTATCGATCTCCGGTTGAAAAATCCTTTTTTTTTTTTTCATCTACATTCAGACACGTACTCTACACTCCTCTACGACTCTAGATATAGAACCTCATCGCATCCTGTTGCATGTGCCAGAGCCGCACCCGTCATTAGACCTTGACCTCTCGGATCCGGCGGCGGCCAGCGCTGGCGCAGGGCTTCCTCCACACTATCTGGAGCGGTTCCTACCTCTCGACGTTCCAAACGCGCGTGCGGAGTGGCGAGTCGCAGAGGGGAAAATGTACTTGTGGGTTTAGGCCATGCTTTGGCAAGTCTTACGCAGGTTTGCGTCCCATATCGTAGATGAATATTTTGTTATTCAGGTGTCTGTGCAGATTGCGAAGTCGGCAAAAAGCATGCTCTTTGTTGAACGTCGTGAGTAAGGAACGCTAGTAGGAACGCGACCGTCGACTGGACAATGATCGAATATATAGTATAATAAGTCGTGGAATCAGAAAAGGAAGGGGATGTCAAACGTGAACACATATACATGTACTGTCGAGTGCTCGCTAAAGGCCCTAAGCACGTCGGTGGCTCCTCTCAGACTTCAGTTGGTGCACCACGTATTTCAATTGACAGCGTCAACGACCAACATAGGGCGATCCCCAGCGGTGCAGAAAAACAAAAACAAGATACCGATGTGAAAGAACAGGCCGTCACGGGAGGCTACAGGCGTTTGAGGCAGACAGCCTTGAGTTACTGCTCTTTCGGAAATAGTTGGCAGTGGCCGCATCACGACATCAATTTTCGCATCTTCCAACTCAATCTTCCAAAACGCTCGGTGGCTCGTAGCTCAGTAAATACAGCATGTAAATACATGTTTATATAGTCAATTCCAATCGATTTTTTGTGCTCTACATGCCTGTACAAAAATCGGATCGATCCGAGCTTCGGTTCAAAAGCTTCGGAAATGAGCATGTCCCCGCCATGTCTGCTGTATATCTCGAGAACCAGAGAAGCTATAGACACAATTTTTTTACAGAATCATAGATACGGACCTGTCGAACAATTTGCAAAAAAAATTATGTCGATAGCGTTTTTTTCGCTGATGGCGCTGTGCGTCGCGTCCGATGCCCTTGATGCAGCCATCAATGTGAGCGGTCATTGTCTGTTTTGTCTCTCGCCGTCACCATGGCTAGGGGGAAACCTGTTTCAGATGATCTCAGGGCCTCTATTGTTCGGCAATACACTGCTGGGCTATCTGTTTTCGAAATCTTAGCTCATACTGGTGTCAGCGAGCGTCAAATCTATCGGGTTCTTGCAGACTACAAAGTTACTGGGTCCTCAGCAAAGCCCCCAAAACGAGAAACTCGGGGAAGGCATCTCTACTTGCGTCCCGAGGAGATACAGGTACATTCATTTTCTTATTTTGTTGTGATTGTCATGTTTCTAATGAGCTTCTTAGTTTATCCAAGGTCTCGTCAACGATAACTGTGATATCTACCTCGATGAGCTGCAAGAAGCACTTTCGGATGTGGTCGGGGCAAAGACAAGTCTGACTACAGTCTTCAAAACCCTTCATCAGGAAGGTTATTCATTCAAAAAGGTATGTGTACCCTGGTTCTTATTGAAGCTTTTGGACATAATTGGGTATCCGACATAGATTACCAGGCGTGCTATTGAACGCAGTGTCACTAAGCGGGCCGAGTTTACTGTGCATATGGGACTCAGTTATAAGCCTGATCAGCTGGTCTTTGTCGATGAATCATCATGTGACCGCCGAACCACATATCGAGGCTATGCATGGGCTATCAAAGGGCAGCGTGCAATGCGTAGTGCATTCTTCGTTCGTGGACGACGGTATGTTATATTTGATCTCCTACTTTGACTAAAATTAACATACATCAATAGTTATTCCATTCTTCCTGCACTCGGTTTGAACGGAATCATCACCGTTGACATTGTTGAGGGCTCATATGATCAAGCTCGCTTTCACGAGTTCATTGAAGGTTTGTTGGAGCACATGAATCCATTCCCCTTGTCAAACTCGGTGATCATAATGGACAACTGCCGTATTCATAAGAATCCTGATACTCTTGATATGATTCTTGCACGGGGCATGCACTATGAATTTCTCCCCCCATATTCTCCTGATTACAATCCCATCGAGCTTGCATTCTCCGCAATAAAGGCTCATATCCGTCGCAAAGGTGACATTGCTCGGGAGGCATTAGAAGAAAGAGATAATCTCCATGTATACCAAAATCTCTTGGAAGCTGTTTACTCAGTCTCTGCAAATGATGCTTGTAATTGGTTTAGAAATTGTGGATATAACTAAATAATATTAGTTATAGCGTTTTACCATAAGTTTTTGAGCCGTATATTGACGGCAAATGTCCTTCCGAATTTTCTCGATATCTTCCTTGACGTATTCTAAAAGACGTCTCGCTGAACCTGAGCTCATTCCAACACAAATTTCGAGAACTTCAGCCAGCTTGAAAGAATGAAGGTCTTCAAGACACTCATATCCTTCCTTCATAAAAGCTGCTGCAAATGTTCCAAAAGACACAGATACCTCCTTGCGTTTTGAAGAGTCAAGGCCCGCAAGCCAAACATCAAGTGGAGGAAAGTATCCACGATCCTTGACCTCCTCGGCGAGACCATCAGAACTTGGTATGATCATATCATTGGAGTGCTGCTTTGTTGGCGGAGGGGGATAATAGGGATATGGTGGTTGAAAAGGATGACTCGGATATCCACCATATGGCGGGTACTGCGGATATGTGTTTGTCGGAGGAGTTACAATCGGAGCAGCTTGTGGCGTAGTCTTCACTTCTTTGAGAATATTAGCCTCGATGATATCGGTAATCATACGTGGTGGGACAGTAGCCGAGCGATAGCCATTTGACTGAGTTAAGATAAGCGACAAAAAGAATGATCATAATAGTACAAAACATACCATTGCGAGTGCCCACAATGAGATATCATTCTGTGAAAGTGTGTGGTGATGACCACGATAATCCACACATGATTTTCCGGCACAACGCGCACAGGCATTAGCTTTCATGACTATAGCAGCGCGCTGTGGGAGAGTCGTTGGTTTTTCGGAACCATCATCTTCACTATCCGATGAGCTATCGGTGTCAATAGCGGGCTTCTAGAGTGGGCTAAAATGAGAATCAATATAAAAATAACAATCAAATGAAACTAACCTTTTTTGCGGATTTACGGGTTGGCTTTGACACTGAAGATGTTTTCGCAGATGGCTTCAATGCCTTCACCGACACCTTGTTGAGGTCCTTGACGTCAATATGAAGCACTGCCTTCGACTTTTTACCTTTTTGTTGCTTGCGAGATGGCGAGTGCACAGCAGAGATATACTCCAGTACCATACTCTCGTACTCATCGCGTGTTGATAAATGGTTGAAGGGACTTGTCTTCGAGGCACTCCCTAGACGATAGCTAAGCTGTAATGCCTTACGCTTTATCCCCATAGTTTCCCCGATTTCCGTAAGAAATGCCTTCGCCGTGATATCCGAGCTCAAAGCAAGCTTCGTGATGGCACCGGCATGAAGAACGTGGTATCTGACATCCATAACATCTATCAAATAATCAAATATGTATATAGTGAAGGCTTGAAATTAGAGTACGCACCCTCAATTTCGGAGTCAGCAGAATCCGAATCAAGCTGATCCTCCTCCTCCTCATCAGACGAGTTTTGCGTGGAAAAGATATTGTCCAATTCGGAGTCAGCCCTTGCAGCCACAGTGCTATCACAAGACCAATGAAATTTCACAGCATGAGAGTGTTCAAATTGTAGTCACGCACCGAGGGACTACGGCAGCATTTTTGACAACACCATGCTGAATAGCATTATCCAAATTGACGCCAGTGGCAGTCCCGGCATTAGCAATAGCCTTATTGAGCTGGGCTCGACTGATCTTGATCTTCGGCGGGGGTGTGAGCTCGTCCGAGTGGTCAGCATCCGAGTCCAATGGTGCCAGTGTGTCAGAGTCAAGCTGATCAGACTGGTTGTCTGGCGAAGCCTCGAGAACAGAAGCCTTTTTCTTTTTGCGAGAGGGAGCCCCAGGATTAGATGTAACCGTAGCGCTACGTTTTCTTACAGCCTTACGACGGCCACGGCCAGCCATGGTGACGGTGAGAGACAAAACAGACGATGACCGCTCACATTGATGGCTGCATCAAGGGCATCGGACGCGTCGAACAGCGCCATCAGCGAAAAAAACGCTATCGACGTAATTTTTTTTGCAAATCGTTCGACAGGTCCATATCTATGATTCTGTAAAAAAATTGTGTCTATAGCTTCTCTGGTTCTCGAGATATACAGCAGACATGGCGGGGACATGCTCATTTCCGAAGCTTTTGAACCGAAGCTCGGATCGATCCGATTTTTGTACAGGCATGTAGAGCACAAAAAATCGATTGGAATTGACTATATAAACATGTATTTACATGCTGTATTTACTGAGCTACGAGCCACCGAGCTTTTTGGAAGATTGAGTTGGAAGATGCGAAAATTGATGTCGTGATGCGGCCACTGCCAACTATTTCCGAAAGAGCAGTAAATTGTAGCGGCAGTGTCCATTGCATATAACATATGACAATTCTAGGGAGGGTAACCTAGCAAATACTGTAACAATTATTGAACAAATTCCGAACAAAGCAAGACAGCATAGTAAATATACAAGGCAAGTGAATATAACAATTAAGGTCCGTGAGGCAGGAAGGAAGGCGTTCCATCATCATGTACCACAAGTGAAAGAGAGGGTGGTGTGGATTGACGTCTCGTGATAATTTGGTCTGACTACAAAAAAAGACTCGTCCGTGCGAATCGTTGGGTGTTCCTGGGTATGCGTGTGAACAGAATGCCCTACATAGGTATATGGGCCTGCGTTCTGGATATATACGAGTTCTAGATGAAGATGCGAGATCAAATCGTAGAGAGGCGTGACCTCAACTTGTCGAGCGAACGGAGGGACATGTCTGTCGTGGGAGGGAAGTCGGAGCGGGAGGTGTCGGGATCCAAGTCGTATATGTTATCGCCAACGTCGCACGTGCTACCAGTGACGTCGTATGTGCGGCGAATCATTGCCGGCGCGAAGCGGGCGCTGGTTAGCGTCCTGTTGCTCTGCAGATCATTCGCGGTCATGCCGAGGCTCGTAATGACGATAATCGATGTCGGCACGATGGCCTACTGGACAGTTGGTACTACCGGTAAAGCATGCAGGACCATGCATACGTACCGTGAGTTGACCGATGGGGTCATAAACGATATAGAATGCGTTGCTGCCGACGAAGTAGAGTGTGATCTCGATGGCGAGCGCCGCGCTGTACACCATGGCGGACTCGACAACGAGCGCGAGGATCCTGCGGGACCGGAACGACACGACATCCACGACTGGCGCCAGATCTTTCGTCAAATACCTGTCGTGTATGTAAGAATGCAATGGTCGTGACACGATCAGCAGTTGCAAGTCCACCCACCATATCCGGCCTGCCACCAGAACTGTACATACGACGTTCGTTGCGAGAGACAGACTAAACAAGGAACCGTTCCATCTTTCTAGCACCTGCGGCGGGGCGTGTTGTCAAATAAATAGAAAGGCGTCGAAAAAACAAATTGACAGTACCGGGTTGAAGGCGCTGTGCGTCGTTTTCGCCTGCGCGAAAACAATACCTTGACCAAACCCGCAGGCTGCGGAGGCTAATATAAGGGCGATGGGGAGCACACAAATCTTCCAGTCGCCCCCCCACACGTGGTAGCACCGCCAGACGACGATACTGTCGCCAAGGATGCAGTTCACGGTGTGGAAGATCACCTTCGCGACGTTCGGAGGAAGCGAGACGTCGGAGAAAAACGCTGCTGGCCCACCGGGCTCGTTGCGCAGATATATGAATCCCTCGATGAGGCGGTAGAACCCGAGTGACACGTGAACTGTCGATAGCAGGAACATGGCGATTCCGACGATAACGATCGGGCGAGCGAGTGTGCGCGAGTGCTTGTAACGCAACATGAAGAGGTACCCACAAAACAACGTGGCGTTGACGCCTAGAGTTTTTCAGTAAGTCTGAAAAACGACGAAACGTATCCAATAAAAGCTGGGTCCGCACCGTAGAACAGTGTCTCGAGCCATATGGCGGTGAGGTATGCCTTGTCGAGGCGTATATTCGAGGTCATATTGTCGTGCAAAGCAGGTCCGCTACCATTCGCCTGGCATAGCTGTGCGGTGGGAGCGAAGTCACCAAAATAGCCACCCCTGCACGCTAGCCAATATTATCGAAATCGCGAGGGCCATAACTGCCTATCACTACTTTGATGATGGCGAGTTGCCGACGATCAGCGTTCCAGCTTTCAAACGTTCGAGGCTAGATGCACTACACGGAATCAGCGCTTCAGCAGCAGAAGGATTTTCCTCCTGAGTTCTACGTTCGGAAAAGACGATGAACATATCGATTGAAAAATGGAGTTAGATTATGTTACATTCCCAATACACAAAATGCAAATCATTTCAACATGAGAACAGTGGATCATAATCAGATGACGGAATCTCAAACACTACTTTGTTATGCCAAAAGGAGATCGAGCGAATCGACTGAGTTCAATTATGACCGTAGAGCTCTGTTACCATCCAAGCGCAACCCAAGCATTCTTGGCGGCCAAATCTTTGGCTGTCTTCTGATTCTTTCCCGTGCCAACACCACGAGCTACACCGTTGACTTTGAAAAGCACATTCAGACAACCGACTGTAAGCACGCGAGGCGCATCAAACACACACCTGTACATGTTACAGACCACTGTGGGTTATGAGCCTCTCCAGCAATCTGAGTGGCAGAGTACGTGACACTCATGCCCTTCTGGGCCGCCGTCTGATTGAACATGGCTAGACTGACCGTCGAGTTCGTCGGAACGCCTGACGGCAGTGGGGGTGGTGGCATCGATGGCGCAGGAAACGAAGGTTGCGCTGGAGTAACAGAGTCAGGGTCTATCAGCGCGGATATCCAGGACTGGACAGCAACCAGGCCTCGGTTAACATACAGCCCGCCCACAAAGGCGTAGAAAAAGCGCCTGAGCGACTGAAGGCAGTGAGAAAGCACGCGCAGACTCGCGATGAGATCAAATACCTCAGGCTGTACTGCCTTGTCGCGTTCGTTGGGGTCGACACGGATAATCTGCGCCCACTTGTACTGGTTGATCCACTCCATTACTTGGTCCTCCATTGTTTCCTGAACTTTCACCTGGCTCAGAGACGCGCTGTCAGTCTAGAAAAAATATAAGGAGAACGTGATCACCTTTAAATCCTGAACCTCGAGCATCGGTTGGTGCTGGAACCAGTGAGCTGTGACGACAAGTTCGAGTACTTTGCCGCCGATCTCTGTTAGGCGCTCTGCATTTCCCCAACTGCCTTTGAAATCATCGGCAGGAGCGAGAGCAAACTTCACAGATGAATGGGAGAACACATCTAGTAACATGTCGCTGTCCCCAAGCTCGGGACGAGGGGGTAAAGTGTAAGCCATTCTCGATGGGCGCCTGATAATAGTGCTTGAATTGATAGTGTCTTAATATTCTTGTACGAAGATAGCTGTGAGCAGACGTTGAGACGTACATCTATAACTCCACTCCGAAGGCTTACCTTTTTTTATTGAAATCTAGGTGAAGGTATCGGGATGAGGGTATAGGTCAAAGAAACTTCGGGACCGACTCAAGTACTTTCCCGATTCGTCGTTTTTGCCGGATATGGACGGTCGCCTCTTTCGGACTCTTTTCCAGATATGGACGACCCAGCTTCGCCAGATCATTCGAAGTTATTTGTTGATTTTATTCTATCCGTGTGATGGTTCTGCGTATCCTCGAGGTCTTTTATACCCAGTATTTCCAGACTAAAGGCCTCGTCCCCATCCTCATTTCATTGGCTGCCCTGGTCGCCATACGCGTGTATGCGCAGGGCAGGTTCACGACCCGTGAAAGGGACTTGCACGCACGTACTATTTTGCTCACGGTGCGTCGTTAGCTGTTCTCTGGATAAGACTGGCTGGATCCCTCTGTTAGGGCGCGTTCACCCCGCTGGGACTTGTCATACTCCAAGAGCTGGCGTCTCGTGGAGCCCATGTCATTGCGTTAAGTGATGAACCTATTGACTCTGCGTCGAGCGCAGTAATGATTGTCGGTCTCCTGCGCTCAACAACATCGAACGAACAGATTTACGCTGACTACTGTAACTTGTCCTCCCCGACATCCGTCAGAGCTTTCTGCACGAAATTTCTAACAGGCAAGGACCAGCGTCTGGACGCAATTATTTATGCACACGAGTACCAGCACATCGGACCTGTGATCGGTAGCGAGAAAGTTAACAATGATGCCCTGCTGCGTGATGCGTGCTCTCTGGCTACATTTCTTATGACAACCTTGCTTCTACCAGCTCTGCTTGTTGCACCCGTTGAACGTGATATTCGCATCATCCATGTAATTAATAGATTTTATGCAGCGGCCGCATCGCCTGGTGCATCTTCTGGTCTTCCATCGTCCTTCCCATCTATCACGCCTAGCCCTTCATCCCCGCCTCAATCGAAATCTGTGTTCTTCCAGGAAGGTACGCGTGCGTTGCGCACCGTCATACTGGCGCGACATCTGCAGCGTGTTCTCGATGCACTCCCTACTGCTCAGGTACCACAAACCGAGGAGGGCTCAAGCGCGGTGCCCGTCGCCAGCACAAAAGTACAAAAATCCAACGTGGTTGCCGTGAGCGTCTCTCCCGGTGTAAGCCGTCTCGACACCGTCGCACCGCTACTAAATGCCGATTGGACACGTTTGCATTCCCGCGCAGGCATTTACTTGTACTTGCTCCTACTTCCGGTGTTACATCTGTTTACCAAACCTCCATACGCCGCCGCCCAGACGATCCTCCACGCGCTGTTTCTGCCGACAGCGTTCAAAGTTGCTGCTGCACGTGTTGAAAGTGATCAGGTAGGCATATCGACCGGGTCGGCTGGAGTTGCACGAAGGCCACAGGAGGTGTTGAAGCCTGGGGCGCTGTACGCCGAGTGTGCGGTTGTGCCTCTGAATGTCCCGCCGCCGCCGAAGGAAGCGGAGAGAGAGCGCGAAGCGGCTCAGCAGAAGGAAGGCGCTTCGCTTCCTGACGACGGGGAGCTGGGCGGGGAACTTGGTGGGCGTTTGGTGTGGGAGGCTTACGAGACGGCGCTAAAAGCTTGGGAGAAAGCAAATCCTCCACTGCCGGAAGAAGATACTCCCAAGACCCCATCTACCGAAAACCCCTCTGCAGCACCGGTCGATGAGGCGAAGGACGTTTATGCCTGAAACGGACATGAATTACGGACAGGAATGTATTATCTATACATTGCAGGCAAATGTATACCGTTCGTTCGCGAGGTATAGTTCTGACGGGGTCTGAAACTGATCTCGAGCGGAATGACGATGCAGGAATATGATGCCGGTTGTGGTCGCAGCGTCGCAAATCGCAATCTGGAAGCACAGAATTGAGATTTGAGGTGAGGTATATATGCACACAATTGACTATTGTTATCATCAGCTGCAAACCTGCCATAGCTAGGTTACAGCGGTTCGGATATCTTTCACAAATCGGAAAACTCGAATCATCTGTTCCAGAAGCTCGCCACTTTCAGTGTGCCGTTGAATATCCTCGGTATATGTTGCCACTGCATCCAATACGCAAACTGCCAGGTCATGGAGGATCGAGAACTGGGGGTCATTCAGCAAAATTTGCGGGATCTCCAAGACATTGTTTTCGTGGGCCAAAGACGAACGACCCGGGAAGCACAGAACATGTACAAGCGAAATTGCATCTCGAAGATGATGTGCCCTGTGGGACGTGCCTGTAGTTGCCTGCATCCCGTCAAAGAAACAGCTTTGTATACATTCGCGCATGGACAACGGTGCCCGGCCCGTGGTGAACAAAACCTTCCAGAAATGGGCGATAGGACCGATCAGTACACACCAGTTCTAACGTTTCTATTGAGTAGCCATCTTATCGCCCATCGTTTACTGTTACATAAAACGAAAGTACTTATTCTACATAAACTGCAATACGGTGTCAGGTTTCGCCGCCTTGCGGCGAAAGTTTACGAATCTGTCCCTTGCCGTTGATCGCCGTTATCAAACGCCGTCGCGGTCACCTGAGAGCATATGTCGCAGTTGCTCTTGTTTTTGATAATGCACATGATCATACTTATAATTACTTATACCTTCTTGTAATCAATGACGACGCGAACTCTCGACATAATTATGAAAATTTAAACCAGATTTTTACAAGACTGAATATGTAAGCACAAGACAAATTGCATTCGTGTCATTGTCGTAGTTCATGACATGCTCGCGAGCATGTTACAAATAAATATCAAATGAAAGACCAATGATCGCTGTGCCAATTGCAAGATACATAAATGGGTAAACTACACGGAAGGTGGCAAGAAAATTCCCAAGAAGGTAAAGTCATGGTGTGACGAGAGAACGCATAATCATGACAATTCGATTGTCAAAAGAGTGACTATACCGTCTATCGAAATATCGTGATTGATACCAGTCGAGCCTGCCTCGAGAAGGCCTATCATCGTCTCAGTCATCGCTGAGATATCTTGTATGCGTGAACAAACCGCACCTGTGATGTTCTCAGCTGTCGTTGTGTAAGTCTTCCCATCATACTTGCTAGAAGTCGGGACGATACATCAGAAATTCATGATCGATAAAACCATGAGTGCTGTGCTTACTGAGTGCCAACAGCCGATTCTGCGAGCCTGTTTCGCCCGAGGTCGTATCCGTTGGGCATAACCGTATGGCCTTCCTCGAGATCCTACCGCGTATCTCCATATCAGCGATGCAATAGACTCACGACGATAACGTTCACGACTTGACCTCTTCTACAGACACACTAATACACACGAACATCAGTTGTTGAAAAGGTGGTGTCGTTTAAAGAACACTCACGCCAAAAACAATGCGCCGCTGTCAGCCAGCGACCCATTCTGATTGTAAATACTGCAAGAAATGATGTATTGATCTATGCATGCACAGCAATAAAACAACGGTGCTCACCGCAAGTGATTTCCTCCGATCAGTGTCTCCAAGCACGTGCCGAGAGCGATGTCGTCGTAATCGTACCGGTATTCCACCTATTCCCGAGCTTAATTAGGAACGCTGGGAGCAAGAGGCTCACTTGTGCCCTACGTACCGTCTGATTGACGGGACCGTTCTGCAATTCGACACAGTTGAGTAATCATGTGAGCAACAAGTTTGTGCACGAGGAATACAGAATTATCGAGCCGTACGTACCCCGTCTCCGAGATTGGCTGCAGCGGGCCCACCGAGGTGGATACCAAGACATTCTTTCGAGCTATGCGAATGTACGATCACTATGTTAGCAC
Source organism: Fistulina hepatica ATCC 64428 (assembly GCA_000934395.1). Lineage (NCBI taxonomy): Eukaryota > Fungi > Basidiomycota > Agaricomycetes > Agaricales > Fistulinaceae > Fistulina > Fistulina hepatica. The sequence goes on along the minus strand of KN881591.1, from coordinate 54,695 downwards.
ATGCACACAATGTGCTTCAAGCGAAGAGACAGCACGCACAAGTGTATCGACCGCGCGAAAGTGAGAAACCCGCTTTCGGTGAGAACCTCAGGAGAGCTGAGACCGGATATGATGACCTGCAACGCGCGTGAATCGATCATGCGCACACACTCCCCAGGTCTACTACACATGGAGACGTACATTCAGCGGTTCCCCCAAGTCATTTCCAGCTGTCATTGGAGTGTGCATAGGGAAAGGCTTTACGGAAAGAACATCAATAACACATACAGAAGTACGCCAGCATCTCACCCCCGCCGAGGAGAGGGTCGTAGTACGCTACGGACGTGTCCGCGTCGATGTCGAAGACGTAGTTCACCCTGTTAGCAAGTCAAATAAACCCCACGCCAAAAAACGCGCCATTGTCGGCAATCGCGCACTCAGATTTGGCATTGCCGTCAGGCATGAAAGCTGCAGCGGCATGCAGAAAGGCAGCGAGGAAAACAAAAGTCTCTGTGCGCATTGCGATCTAAGTCGGAAAAATACTATGCTGATAAGAAGGGGTATATATGAGAGGGAAAGGGGACTGGAAGGGCGGTTAAAAGGCATCGGCGTCTTCGAGGATTCATCTCATATACCCTTCGCTTCTGGAATACGGTGGCGCATCGTCGTGAATAGGCATATGTCACACCATGCACGCAGCTGGCAACAAGAAGATGCCACGAACGGAGAAGCAGCAGGCCCGAATACACATAGAACAGAAGAACACATGGCCATAGCACCGGAGCACGGACGGACAGAATTCGAGGTAGGTGATAATCAGCCTGAGGTTGAGCAACGTGCGACTGTGACAGCTAGAAGCATGCATCAACACCATCATATACCTGTTCTAAAATCAGAATAACAGAAAGTCGCAAGCGACAGGTCCTAAAATTGAAATTTGAACAAAGAAGCAGACGATAAGACACAATTCGGGACATTTATGGAGACTAATTGATTGCAGAGCACTTATCGACAGAACCTCGATATGGCGGCGTGTGTGCGGGGTATAGCATGTGACCTGTGGCATCCATGACAACGTTCAATACTGCCATTGTCGACCTCGGTGCCTCCGAAGATTCGGCGACTTTCTCGAGTAGAAATCGTAATGGGTATCGGCGAGATAGACATGAGCTCACATACAGTATACCCATTAACACAATGCCTGTAAAATGTTGAGCCACCAAGACGACAGCATCACAAACCGAGTAACTGACCGCACAATCGAGGCTGATGGGCGATTATTCCGAGTTATGGAGAACGAATTTGCACCTGCGTCCACCTACAATCAGAAGTCGTATTTCGCCATCCATGTCGATCCTGAAAGCGGCGGCGTACACAGGGAAAGTTACCAATGAGATCATCAAGAAGTCGTCATTGCGAAACCGGAAGACAGTGCGTTGCATAATGGTTGGTCTAGGGCCTTACTGACGTTCAAGGTCCCGGCTGTCTGCTGATAGATATGAATACTATACGAAGTCTACACCAAAAGAAACGAGAAAAAGAACAAGCGTGCAATGTTGGACCATTTGTAGGCGGGCTCAGACAGTGCATAGCTAAACTCCATAATTGATAACGCTTTCTGCTTATGCAAAGACGACAGTAGTCACGTTCAGTCTGGCCCTCAACCTACCTTCCGAACCTGGCAGAGTGAATGTTTCTCACTGGAGTATTTGTGGAGGTACAGATGAGGTATTCATAGATCATCAAACGCCTGTCAGTTCGGCGAGATACTCTGTCAGAAATAGTCAGAGATGCCAGGATACAGACGAAAAAGAAAATGGTGTTCACCTCGTGTGATCTCGTACGCGGCGAATGTACTCGCGGCGGCGGGGATACTGGACAAACTCGTTCAGTCTTCTTGCAATCAAGGCCACCATAGGCTCGTACCTTCGGATAACTACATAACACCTGTCAGCAACAAGGCAAAGAGTAGAGCAGAAAAACTTACGGGACGGAGTGAGACCACGGAATAGGCCTGCCCTAAAACGATTCACGGACATTTAGATGCAATATATGGGAACTAAAAGACCTACGTTCCGGACTCCACTAGAATTGCTTTGAACTCGCGCGCAATGTATTGCACGGGTGTGCCAGATGGTGGAGTCGCCCGGAGCTGGACGCGGGATTTGACAACATCGAGGGGATAGCAGGCAAGCCAATAAGCGATCTGAACAACAAGTTGCGAGTCTATCTACTTGGCAGCAAGCGCGCTACGCACACCTCCAGTGGATCCACTAGCTAGCAGCGCCCATACGGGCAACTGAGGCCCGTAGGCTTGTGTGAATTTCCGTTTTGTGAATTCGTATGCTGCTCTCTCTCTCAGCTCGATTATAGTTGATCATAGATTGTATCTACGTCACCGGAATAGAATCTAGAGAAAGGCGATGACCCGTCGAAACAAGGTAATACGAAGGAAACACCTTACCCTGCGTACGCCGGAATTTCCCTGGCAAGAGTTATCTGTGAAGATATGACCATCATCAGAGCTTTGACAACACAAATAGCTTATACCCAGTAGCCTCGCATGACGCCGCGCCTCAATCCCCATTCACACCACATCTCTTTTGCAACCGCGCTTAGCCGTTTGTCTGTCTTGTCCCCGTACTGTCCCTGCATGCGTACTTTGAACATCTCCACTGTGTGGAGTACCATTAGCAGCCTTGCAGTGAAGCGAGAGGTAACCTAACCAGGGCTTGCAAGAGTTGCATTCACGGCACCCGCTATAGCTCCAGCTGCAGCGATTTCTTTGATGGAGAGTTCCGGAAACGGCGATATGGCACGCTTGGACGCCCCATACGCGGCGAAGAGCAGAGAATTAACGCCGGCGATACCGAGCAATGGACTGGCTATGCCTAGATATAAATTAAGCTCCCAGTTCTACGAATGGGAAATCCACCACTTACCCTTGTACAAGGCGAAGAACCCTTCCTTCTGAATAGTCTGTATGCAAACATCCATCGGACCTTTCTAATGCAGTCATGGTTCCCTGACCGTGATTTCCGGAACACACATCATTATCAAAAATACGCACGAACATCCCAGCTATCTCACGAGTAAATTACATGAAGCACAGTTCTCGTGGGTTAATCAATTCTACAATCACCTGGCGCGGTCTGAGCTCGTGTCTTGATAGTATCTAGCGGTTGCCCGACGATAACTTGCGCTGCTCCGCCGACGCTTCCCGCCAGAAGTTCATTCACAGTCGATAGTTGCAGAGCCATTTTGGAAGTCGTAGAAGGGAAAAGGTGTGGTGGACCAGATGAAGTTCAGACCGCATCCCCCGTCGAACAAAACTGGTCGTAGATGATGCGAAAATCACGACACGGAGGCCGTTGATTAAGTACGCCAACTTCAATTACGTCGACGACGATCAATGGCTTCACCGACGTGATCGCCGTCTTCGTCGCCGCATCGACACACTTATGTAGCGACATCACATGAACCCAGTTTTCAATAATTCTTCTTTTAAGCTGTAATCTTTGGTATATTCATGTACTCAGCTCAGAGATATGATAAATTCGTGAGTTGAAAAAAGACAACGAAGAACAAGACTTGGTAAAAATCGGGTACTTAACAGTCATAAGAATACTTACAAAACGTCAAAAGAAAGGCATCGTATGTGAAGACACTCACGGCTTCGAGCAGCGCCCGACACTCACTCTATAGTGACCGTCAACAGAGTGACTATGCCGTCCTGGTAAATATCATGGTCGATACCAGCTGAACCCGCTGAGAGAAGGCCTGTAATTTTTGTCTTAGCTGTTGCGCACATGTTTCCACACGCACGGTAATCGCACCTGTAATATTCTCCGCCGTGGTCGAATACGTCACTCCACCGTAGGAGCTGAAAGCCGTATGTCATATCACAAACCTATGCTCTACGAGAATCAAAGCTACTCACGTGGTACCTTCAGCTATCGACACGAGCTCGTCCCGCCCGATGTCATATCCATTGGGGACGATCGTGTGGTCTTCTTCGAGGTCCTGTTCTTTGTTAGAATTTGGGTATACTGGTGGTATTTGTGTCTGGACTCGCCTCTTCTTTCGATACGCTAATGCACGCAGGACATCAGTACGCGAAAGCCCCTTCAAGAAAAGCACCTACGCGAGGAATAGCGCACCGGTATCGGCCTCAGACCCGTTCTGACGATAGTAACTGCGGACACGCGTGTTTTGAGTGAATGTGCGCACAATGTTATCTGTAGACTGTATTCACCGTAAGTGATTCCCTCCGATCAACGTTTCCAGACACGTGCCAAGAAGGACGTCGCCGTAATCCCACCTATATTCCGCCTATATAGGTATTGTAAGATAGAATAGGACCACTTAGACAAAGAGGTTCACGCACCGTCTGGTTGACCCACCCGTTCTAATAATATAGCAGGATGTTAATCAGGTCAGTGTGCATGATTACAGCTTACGAGCCATGCGCACCCCGTCTCCCAGGTCAGCGGCTGCTGGATCACCAAGGTGGATATCGAGGCATTCTTCCGAGCTGACAAGACGCATAAGGGCGGGTCAAGGCGTCGTCACATAAAGCGAAAAAAGAAGACGCACAACCCAAGCGCTCGCACGTAATTGAGGAAGCCTGCGTCCGTCAGGACATCGGCAGAGCTCAGACCGGATATAATAACCTGCAATAGTGTGGACCATGTGAACCTACAGCATAAGAACTACGCAACAAGGCATCAATGCATACGTTCAGTGGCTCCCCATCGTCGTTATCCGCTGTCAGTGCAACGTTCATAAAGGCGTCGTTCTTGACAGACAGAATGCCACATACGGAAGTAGATGAGCTCCGATCCACCACCGTCGATCGGGGCGTAATATGCTACAGACGCGTCCGCTTTTTTTTGAAAACATGAACAAATTTCTCGTTAGCCCAATATGCCGGGAGCACGAACCATCACGGGATTCGACAACACTCCGAGGTAGGATGGACGCCGAAACGACGTACAAACAGATCGTAAGAACAGCGAATGACACGACACGCATTGCAACACAGTCCGCGAGTTACAGTATGGGCCAGTTACACAGTTATTTGGGAGAGTGTAGAGGGCGAAGGATGGTGCGTTCACATGGCTGTCTTTTTATACGCGTTGTGATCGAAGCACATCCAAAGGTGGCGTGAGCGCGTGGGCTATTCGCCACCGAGGTCCAGAAACGGCAGGGAAGAACAGAAAGGCCTGTAAGAGAAAACACATGGTCGTGTCATTGTGGTGCGAGCAAACGACAGCCGACACGTGCGATATAAAACAAGTCGAACATTAGGAACGTGCACTGCTACACGAAATGTAGTGAACTGAGATAAGATAGCTGGTACCTCGTGGTGAGAGAGGGCAGAGAGAAGAAAAGGACCTAACAGTAAACTGTGAGGTGCCCAGGACGAGTCCTGACTGACGCCGGGCCGCCGCAGGGAGGCACGTGACCCGGGACTCGGGTCCGCTAACGATAGGGTCTGAGGTGCGCAGTACCGCGAAGGACACTATCCTGGTCAATGGGGGGACAGAGACCTGTCAAGCGACGGCAAGGTCACACCACAAACAAGGGAAGTAGGGGTCAAGCCCAGGACACGAATAGATGACAGCAGGATGCAAAAACGTTGCATCTTTTGTCGCGTCGCACACTCGAAGAGAAACGTGAACGTACGCTGACCGTCGAACGGTCACATCTCCAAAGGTGCGACGCGACAGCCGTCACCTGCCCGCATCGCTATCGTATCCTTCGATATTGCGGACTCGCGAACTTTCCCTGCGTTATCATTGAATATTTTCGCACCACCATCCAAAATGAGCACTCGGCAATCTGAGTTCAGGTGTAGTCATGCATCGAAAGCTGAAGTCGCTCGTAGTCCGAACGAGAAAAAAGGGGTTCTTCACCGGCAAGATCACTGGCACAAGCCCAAGGGTAGCAAGCAAATCAGAGGCCATCGTGTCTCTGGGATCTGGGTAGACTGCCACGGGAGAATTCGATCATACAACATCAACTATTGGTGCGATTGCGAATATAGCTCTCTTTCTAGAGAAACGAAAATACGAGCTTCATACCAGTGTTATCTGGGGTTTAAGAAGAACAGAGATAAAAAGACCTTGACTCGAAATCACCGGAAAGCAGATGACACGGGTTGATGGTTAAGTACAGTTTCGAGTGAGCCGCTTCACGATGCTTTTGAAAAATATCATGAAATGGCATCGAATAGAAACTCGTAGAAGCAGACATTGTAACAGATTGTAAGCGCTAAGCTTCGGGCGATGGAAGCAGTACTCAACACACATACATACATACGTACAGTTAGTAGTTATCAGTATACCCAATGTTGATCGGCGACGCACAGTGACAGCGGCGATCAACTGTCACTGGATTTCTTTTGACTCCCATATGCAATTCGCTCATAGTAGCCTGTTCACAACTCCCCTTCATAGCGGAAAGCATTCGAGAAAGTTCTATATGATATGGTTGAAATTCTGACTGTAGGTATGTGGAATTGGACCACTGTTTTTCCAAAATTCAAACTCGCATTTCCCTCAAGTGCCGGCATTGTGGTCACGATGCGTTCCCACCTCTTCCGACCAGGTCGTTTGACGTGCATGAACTCAAGGAAGTCCTACGCAATGGCTTTCTTCCTTCGTCATTAACGATGAAGTGCATTGAGCCGGAGATTGCCAACCTCGAGGCAATGATCAAAGAGGTGAACGACATGCTCGAAGACGCACGCGCAGCCCTGGTGCAAAGTCTCAATCCCGTCGTCGAATATCTTGCCATTGCGCGCTCCGTGTCATCCCCTATCCGTAGACTCCCTGTGGAGCTGCTAAGCAATATTTTCTCATATCTCACCATGTCTTACTGTTCCAATGACTTACGGTGTGCCATGTTTGAGGCCGGCATATTGGACAGTTATGGCTCCACCATACATCAACTCGCAAGGGTGTGCAAATATTGGTGGCATGTCGTGTGTGATACACCGATGTTGTACCCAGTGGCCTATATCTCCTATGGTGACAAAGGCGTGCTCGCAGTTCGCCGTTACATCGAAATGACATCTCCGCATCCGCTCAAATTCCTTCTTCGCGGTTATTTCCATCCTCGTGACATACATACCCGACAAATGGAGGAGATCGATTACCGCGCCGTTCTACAAGAGCTTGTAAACGCATCTTCCCGTTGGCAGAACAGCAGATCTGGAATGCGACTTCGCGCTCGAAAATACCTCCGATTTTGAAACCGAGATTGCCGCCTGCGTCTACCGTTCATCATATCCAGTGCTAAAAGAGCTGTGTTTATGTTCCTTTCCCATCTCACAGTTCTTTTCCCAAGAGCGAGTCCCTGCGTTGCGAGTACTCAAGATTTATTACTGTCAAATTGAGCTGCATGCCTTGCAGCCAATTCTTCTCCAGATCACCAACCTGGACTTGCGCTACCCTGAAGACATTGACGTGAACTTTGACTTCCATGCTATACTTTCCTATGCCCCAGCCCTCTTCCAGCTGACGGTCTATTCGGAAGAACGGGATTTGGAAACATACATGTCGCACATCCAATCTGACGCCCGTTCCCCTGTACTGTTATCTCATTTGCGTCGACTGCGTGTTCACTTCTCAATCTTCGTGTTGGACATCATTACAGCACCCAATCTTGTGCATTTCCATTTGAGGGATGATTCATCGCATTCCGATGTGGTGGACGCGTTTTTGCGCCGGTCGCAATGTAACATTGAGTTGCTGCATTTGGACACTTGGAGCCCTAGCATGGCATTGTCCATCGTCGAGTTTTCGCGCCAGATGCCACACGTAACTCATTTGGTCGTCCCAGCTGGTCGGGAGATTTGGGTACCACTCAGAGAGCGCACCCCCGACGGTAGATTTTCTGTGTTCCCTCAGCTGCAGCACTTGGAGATTGATGACGCCGGGGAGACTCGCACACCACACTTTTTTCGGGTCGTTTCCGACATGGTGCGGGTCATCCTAAAACGATGTGGCGCCCGAAAGATCAGAGTTGCGGGCCACATAGGGTATCACAAGAGCAAAAAGCCACCTGTACTACGCCGACTCGACATCAGCTGTCCACTCACCCGGTTACAGCATCGTACGCTATTGGCCCTGTCCGAGTGCGGAGCACTGGACGTTTGTTTAACTGTATCGGGCACACCTCAGGCAGGGGAGGCATATAGTGATTATGACCGTGACGATTCGGACGGCGAGGAGGAAGATAGCCGTGATGGAGACGACAACGGTGTCGCGTACATCTGACAAACAGTATTCAAAGCCAGACTGCATTGTCTTGCTTTCGATTTTACCACAACGCAGAGCACCCGGCAAACTCGATTCGGGCCCTAGTGCCTGTAAACACAATGGTATTTCTTGCTATACATGGATGTTCATGGTTATATAACTACTGGAAGTCCCGGCAAGCAAGTTCATGAATGGACCACATGGAAGAGGCTAGTGGTGCAAATCCGAGATGCCTTGTAAAAATCAGTCATTGCGGCAAGAGCACTGTGCACCAATCACGCAGAAGAATGACAATAAAAAAGCAGGATATGATACAGCAAATTGTTCCGTGGTATACGTACATGATAGTAAACGGCGTGATTACACAGCAGCTGTGTCGTCTACAACGGCGTAACACTAGTAGGTCGAGTACACAGCTTCACTTTGGCATGACAGGAGCGCTGTTCTTCGTGAAGGAGAGACCTAACTATAAACTGTGAGGTGCCCAGGATGAGTCCTAACTGAAGCCAGCCTGCAGGACCAGCCAGACACCTCGCCGTATGTGGACACTGCGTGAACTGGCGGGTCCGACTGATGATAAGGTCTGAGGTGCGCAGTATCGCGCAGGACAGGCCTTGTCAATGGGGCCGGGACGGAGACCTGTTAAGTGACAGCAAGGTCACACCACAGACAAGGGAAGCGGAGCGTGGGCCGAGCGAGCGCAGGACGCGAGTGGATGACAGCAGGGTGCAAAAACGTGGCATATTTTGTCGCGCCGCGCACTCGAAGAGCAACGTGAAACGCTGGCCGTTTAACGTCGAACGCTCAGTAGCGGCACAACAACATGGTTTAACCCTCTGGTGACCTACCGTCTCAGTGATGTAAAGACCTGAAACGATCCTTACTTTAAAAGTTATAAGGTGGTTATATAAAAAGACCCTTACCTTTTTATGTATTCACACACATCTAAAGTGAAAAAAGTGTATTACATAGGGTTTTTCCTTTAAAAAGCAATCCAGTCTCACTACAAGTACTCCATCCCACTGCACACTGCTTCCCGGCCTATCCAAGTCAAGTACCTGGCGGCACTGCGCACTCACTTGGATGCCAGCTTTGCCATGTCATTATGTATCAACGACAACACTTTAGATCAAGAGGGCACCGCCAGATAGGCCTAAGGTCTCTGTGCTACCGAAGTATATGTCAGAGACTAAACGAACGATGGGAACCCGAACACGGTCACTAGAACAGCTACTCCTTGTGGAAAAAAGAGCGAGCTACCAACAGGACCTCCTGATGCTTACTGAAGTCGAAAGTTACGTACTGATGTGGACTTGGGCCGCACGGTTCACGAGTAAAACCTACTACCATGCTTTTAAAGTTACTATTGCGTCCCGCCCGAACGCTCAGGCGCTATAGCTTCCTATACTATCGCTCCGCCCGTCCACTTTGACGGCACAGCGTGGAAATCTCTACATTA
>KN881591.1:14463-34076 GCA_000934395.1 Fistulina hepatica ATCC 64428 | reverse complement strand
CTGGAACCCGCCGTCGGGCGATATACAGGCTATTCGTGCCCTTTTTCCGACGACGATACTACCGCCGGAGGAGGACACCGTTGAAGCCGGTTTGTCGCATGATGACGTTGTTTTGCCTTTGACTCACGGGAAAGCTGTAGATTCGAACGTCGTGTCTGACGGAAGGACCGCTGTTGCTGCAGGAGCACGACGCCGACGTGCTTATTGGGGTCGACGGATGCATCCTGACATCGAACGTGATGCCGCTGGGAAAATTACGCGCGGCACGTTTGAAGCTCTTGTACACGAATGTGTTTTCGCGACTACGTTCTTCGAAGTAGATGATCCGACCAGCCCAGAGCAGAATTGGGAGGCTATGGCCAAGTACGCCTCGTATGCTCTGGCAATACTTTTGACGCTCCCTCCCCTGGCGGGTCGTGCGAAATTCGAGAATGAATTTGAACGATGTGCAGAATATCTGGTCAGTGGTGCGGCAAGTTGAGCTAACAATGAGTCTGCGAAAGCCGAGACGCCGGAGGCGTCCTCACAAGCTGACGATGGGCAAGACGGCAATAATGTGGAGAATAGCGTCGACGTGGCGACCGTCACAGAGGTAAGTGGAGTGTTTTAATAGCGGTGATAATTACTTCAATGGACGTCTAGGAGCCTCCTGATGAATGTTCACTCATGAAGTCGCGTGTGGCCTGGTTAGCTTCCGAGTATATTCGATTCCATGGCGAGCCCAAAGATTTGAAGTCATGGGACGACTGGAAGGCCGGCACGATCCCGGAGTTTTCCTTTGGTATGTTGAGTGTGCTAGGTAGCACCAGTGAGACACAAGGGTCTTCGGAGGACGAGGAGCAAGGCGGTACGCTGCCAACCTCGAGCTCGACGCAAGCTATATATGTTCGGTCACCTGCCGGATCGCCGTTTTTGGGGTTTGGCACTCCCAAGTCCAATCCTTATGCAGCGTTTCGGCTGGTTTCTCCCCAGTTGAGCGCCATGACTTCGCCAAACCTCGGCATGTTTTCTCCGCGACCAGGCGATCATCCAACAAGCTCGTTTATGGAAATGATCGGGTCCGACTCTCCAGGAAAGCCTTCCCCCGCCAAGAGCGCACCAACGGGCATGGCGCGTGCTGGTGTCGGCCTTGGCACGTCTGTCTCTGTGCCGGGAGGCCGCGTTCAAAGTTGTAGCGGTGACCTGAGTAGTATGCGTATGGATGACCAGGCCTGGGCGCTCGTGAACAGCGGCATCGAGCAGGCCTTACTATCCCGAGATGCGTTATTCGCCATCTCTCCGCCTCTCTTTGCCCGTAGCTTAACGGCGTTTCACCGAACCGTGCTTCAAGCCAATGTTCCTAACGGCCTCGATGCTGCTTTCGTCATCAGTAATCCCAACGAGCTGCACTTGGACGGAGAGAGCGTCGCGTCCGCAGCCGAGCTTTTTGGTTGTGATGACCACCCGCATTGGTTGACGAAACTTGTGTTGGTGCAGATTCTGACGGATACTCCTCCGGATGCCTCGCGTTCGTCGCAGTCCACTCTTTCTCCACGGACTAGCTCCGCACGACCATCTACCTCCGTCCCTCCACAGAGGCGTTCCAGTACTAGTGATGCCGCTCTGAGGCATGGCTCTCACACCCACTCCCGTTCTGCCGTCATTGAACGGTGGGCACACATAGCTGAGCTGTGTCGGCTGGCCGGGGATGCTTGCTCCTGGAGTGCGATACGGGAGGCCTTGTTATCGCGCCCGGTAGCACGGCTAGAAAAGGCATGGAAACGCGTTGACAGTGAGGAGCTTCGCAAGGTTGAGGGCTGGGTATACGATCCCGAGCTGGGGCAGGTTAATGAGCCGGCCGTGACACCCTGGGGAGGTGATGCGCGCATGCGTGTACGTGAGCAGTTGTCGAAGTCCCGTGATCTCGACAGTGAGCTCTTCACCACCTCGCACCTGGAGGAAGTTCTTCGGATATTTGAGACGCTGAGGGCGTCGTTCGATCTCTGCCCGAGGAAAGTGGTCAATGACGGAAACGCTGATTGTGTAGAGGAGGATACCCAGAAGCTGGTGGCGTGCTGGTGGACACTCGCGTCGGAAGGTGCCGGCAAAGGCAGTGTAGCTTCGAAGTTTGTGTGGTACGTCTTTCCAGGATGGCTTTATGTTCGTCATTTGATTTCTTGCAGCGTCAAGCAATTTATGGCATTGTCCATGGCAACGGAGCCGCGTTGAAGAGGTCTATTCGAGCCATACTATTTTCCTACCCCCGTGCCTCCCTTGAGGCTCTAATGTTCCCTGAGCCTCTCCCGACCGTTGCGCTCATAGATAGGTCCCAACTCGCTCGAGGTAGACTGGATAGCGACCCTGGCAATATGCCTTCTATTCATTTTCTGGGTGGCTTTGATGGGCATCTGAACCCCGAGGATCGTCGCAAAATCAAGTCCATCTCTAATAATCCCCTTTCGCGATTGAATGAAGGTGGCACTGTGATTCCTGTATATAATGGCGAGCTCCTTCTGGTTGTTGTGTCTCAATCTGGGACAGACTCGGTTGCGAGCTCGCGGCCGTCGTCTCGACCTCCGAGCTCTGCTATTGATCATAATGTTACATCGTCCGTCGATAAAGGTGTCGGTCGCACACCTTCTATCAGAGTCAAGCCTGGTTCGTCTGCAGGCCTTGATCGCAAGACCAGTATCGCGCGGCGTAGCTCGTTACCAAGTTCTTTGTCTGGTAGTCGTAGAGACTACGTGATCACTGAGGTCACGTCCGATCGTCCTTTACGTGTTTTGGTCAAAGCAGGCACCCTGGACCGTCTAGTCGAGCTTCTGATCTGCGGCCTAAAGCATGTGTCTGTTTCCGTCGCGGATGACAATGGTGAGATGTCGTTAAAGGAGGGCATGACGCGTGAACTCTTGGTCGACCGTAATGAGTTCGCCAAGGTGTGGTGGAATGTGTTCCGGACTTTTGTGACCCCGATTGTGTTTTTCGAGGTGAGTTCGGTGCCTGCGTCCTAATGCAACGCCTAAACTCGCTTTCATAGTTGTTAAGGAAGGAATACGTGAAAACACAACCCAGGTCGTACTCCTCGCAGACGGGCCTGCGGGAGTATATATCCTTGGTTGACAAGCGCCATAAGGTGTTAGAGACTATGAGCGAGTGGATCTGCTGCGGTGGTGGAGGTCAGGACATTCTTGACGATTCGCAATTGTACCACGCGGTCGATGGTTTCCTCGTCAGTTCCGTCGACCACACTATCAATGATTTGGACGTTGCCCTCGAAGGTGGGGTTGACGCTGCCGAGCTAAGCCAGGGTTATACGAGTCTGCTCGAAATGAAGCAGTCTTTGATCACAACTTTCCGACGGCAGACGTCGAGGCCCGCGCCCTGTCGAACGCACGCTCCCCTTCATCGACCCCAGCTGACGGCACGTTCGAGCTCTAGATATACCGCCGGTCGTAATCTACCGGATATTGATGACATGGAGCCTGATGAGCTTGTGGAAATGATCGATGCTATGGCGAGCGCAACTTTTAGTTACGTTTCAGAAGAGGTATGTTTTTGTCTGCACTATCCTTCTATTCCCATTCCCTGACACTTCTGGCAGGATCTATACGTTACCGCCGATCTCCTCGAGGTGCAGACAGCGGATCCTATGGGATGGTATCCCTCTAACGAGACAGCGAACAACGAGGAGTCCGTCGATATCCAATCGATGTACTCCATGATGCATGATGCGGACGTGTCTTCAATGATTTCGGAGCTCAATGACGGTCCGTTCTACAAGCTGCTACCACCAGGCGTCCGGAGCTGCATTCGCTCTTATATCGTTCTTCGTCGTTGGATCATTTCGAAGATTGTTGCACCTCGGCTGGGTCTGCGCACTCGTCAGTCTCGAATCGAGATGCTCCTACGTGCCATCGAGGTCGCCCGTGTCCGAAATATGGGCCATGGCGATCGTGCCTTGCTTGCGGAGAAGCCGTGTGTCCGTTCGTTTGCCGAGGCGGTCATCACTTCTGCGGTGATCGGCTATGAGAGTCGACTGCATTTCCGTGCTTGGAATAACGTTGCTCTTAGCCGTGGTACATTATGCGACTCGTTGGTTTCCCTCCTTTCCCGCCCGTGTCAACAAACTGCGGTGTCGCGCGCTTCTTTGACGGTTGACATGGGATGGCTATTGGAACGTATGGTCGAGATCATCTCAACGCCAGATGTCATTGAATCCGAACAGGATGGCCAAAATCTCATTAACTTCGATAAGCGAAGGTGCTATAGTATTCAATTTTTATGCCGCTTTGTTTCTCACGATTTGCCTAGGCATTTACGAAGTTTGATCTCCAATACGCCGTCACTGTTCATCCCGAATCGCAACTCTCAAAGGGATGAGATCACTCGTCGTAGTTTTGAGCGGCTCAGTATGATTGAACAGGAGGTCATGCATATCCAGTTTGATGGACGTGGCATTCGTGACGAAGCGACTCGCGAAGGCTCTGTACCGGCACCATCCGTTAATGGTCCGGTGCGGAAGTTGATCCGGCCTTTTCGTCGACTGGTCCTCTCCCAACTAGAGAAGAACCGTAGAGACAAAAGCTTGAGGATGCGCTTGCACAAGGAGAAGCTACAGGAGCAGTCTCGTAATGAACGGCGGGAGGATCTCTTGAACCGTGCCATGCGTCCCAAGAAGCGTCAGAGTCAAGCGTCACAACAGAAGCACCACCGCAACAAGAAGAGCATGTCGGCTCTCTTTCATTTCATGCGTCCTATCTCCAGCGCCTTCGGTTCAGAGCCCATTCAAGCTCAGAAGACGGCGGCCGAGCTTGATTTTCCTCCGTCCGGCAAGCCGTCTCTTGTAGTCAACTTGATGGATGCTCGCGTCGCTCAGTTCATCAATAACGAGCGATCCTTCACTTTCCAACTGAACACTGAGGACGGCGGACATTACCTGTTACAGGCCATGACCAAGAAGGATATGCTCAAATGGATTGATACTATCTCTCGTATCACACACATGGCGGCTAAGCGACGATTGACATATATAGGGAATTCGCCGAAACTTCAGCTGACAGATATCCCTACGAATGTGGCTGAGCCCTCTCGAGATCCTCGCGCGGGTAAGCTGCCATTTTACCATCATACATTTTTTGCTTCATTCATGATTTCTCGTAGTCTTTGGAGTGGAATTAGAATTCCTTCTTGCTCGCGAGGCGGCAGACACCGAAGTCCAGTCAGCTACACTGCCCTCTATCCTCAGGGAGTGCCTCGCTGAGATTGAGTCTCGGGGAATGACCGAAGTGGGGATTTGTATGTCCCAGACTTTCGGGGTGCAAGATTTTGTGCTCATCTCGTATCACTAGATCGCATCGCGGGTGCCGCGTCGGAGATCAATGCTTTGAAGGATGCTTTCAACCGAGGTTGGAATTTATGTTGCTTTTAATTTTTCTGGATGCAAATTGACCCGTTTCTCCAGGGGAACATCCATTGACAGAGTCGACCGACATCCATGCCGTCTGCGATATTGTCAAGTCATGGTTTCGTCTTCTGCCCGAACCTATTTTCCCGACATCTGAGTATCATCGTGTCATTCAAACTGCGCGTAAGTTGCGAGTCTGTCTTTCCTGCTGTTACTTTTTTGACAGAAGAAACACAATATAGACTACGATAATCTAGACGACCGACTAGCCGCCCTCCGCGAGGTCGTTCACAGCCTTCCTCAAGCCAACTTCGAAATCGTAAGGCGAATGGCGGAGCATCTTGATAAGTCAGTTTATTTTATTATTTTTTAATTGTTCTTAATTCTCAAAATTGTGCAGAGCTGCCGATCTTGAAGAGCACAATAACATGACTCCCGACGGGCTCGCGATTGTTTTCAGTCCCAATTTGTTGCGGCCACCACACAATGACTTCATGGTGGCGATGAACAACATCGCGTTTAGTGCAAAAGTTGTCAAGGCTCTCATCACGCATGTACGTTGTTGTCACACCGGGCCGGGCTGTCTATTCACGATTACAACTCACAACCTGTGTTGCAGTATCACACCATCTTTGACGAAGCCGATCCTGACGCTGAGCTGGACGCAGACCAGGAGGATGACGACCCAGACGAAATGGCTCTAGAAGACCTCACAGAAGAGGAGTCTGACGACCCAGACTTGCAGATGTGAACGGAAGCGATGTAATGTGTAGCTGATGAACGTTGACTGTCATGATCCCCCTACTCGCTTCATTATATTTTTACTTATCCTTTATCATGATACCACTCGCCGCTCTTTTCTTTTTCGACTTGTGTCTGTTTATTCATACATATTGTCATGTCCTTGTCTTCCCCGATTTATAACATCTCATCATCTTGCACTGTGTACGTTTTACCATCCACCAACCCAACCCAATCCCACGTTTCGTTTTTCATTTCTCTTCTCTCGGTTTCATTCTCTGCCATACCATCTGCAATGTTTTTTTTTCTCTCGTTTCTCTTCTTTTTCCACATTCGGACTTGTTGCTCAAGCATCTTCTTATAGTACAGTAAAAAGACGGGGCTCTTATGTATGCCTCTTGAATTAATTAGACACGTGCCTTCATAATGCATATGTATTTCTGCTTTGCTGTACTTATTGGAAGGATGAACGTACGTACACAGTGTGGAGGTCTATGCATGTGGGCGCCTGGCGGCGATCAAAGCTACCGATCAGTCCGCATCTTCGCCGTCTTCATTGAAAGCTCAGGCTGCTCAGCTTCCGTTTATCTTTAGTTTCGCTTGACCCTCGCATAATGCCACGCCATCTTGAATTTACCAGTGATCAGGGACTCTGCCATCTTTTAGACTGTTAGACATAATAATAAGTAGTCCAATGCTGTGTGAGATAAAACTTGTATGCACACAAACAAACAGTTATCGATTGATCTCGCAGAACGCGCTGAGGCAATCGGTTGTAGGTACAGTGTATACGACGCGTAGACAACGGTACCGTGTACTATATAGTTCTCGGGTAGTTCCGATCCGACACGTGACTGACAGAGTAATCCAATGCTGCGGAGCCGCTACTTCGTTATCCTCAGGTTCAAGTTCTCGTCAGGGGGGATCTCTGCTCACCATATTAATACACCTCCAGAAGTGCGAGTAGATAGTCCGCGGGCGAAGACCACCACAAGTCCCGGTGGACAATGTCTTCGACGCAGTCCGCCCGCGGCCTTCGCCCACTGGCACCTTCGATCATCATTCTGATTTCGGTCTATGATTCTGGCGGATTGTGCAAGGGACTAACTGGGTATGGTCTTATATTTGCACTTACGAAGGGTCTCACCTGGTGCGACCTCACTTTATTCTCTGTCTGACACTTCATCTGGCCTCTGTCATTATTTTCCAAGAAGAGGCGATAAAGGAAATCTCTCGAGCTACACCGTGAGAAGGCCGCCAACAAGCAAAAATACTCTTCCATTTTGTGGCGACATGTCGCACAACGCCATTTGCAATGTACGACAGGGAACGCCAATTATCGATAGTACCCAGCCAGGTCTGCACTGTCATCTGCATCAATTAAGCCAGCAGTCTTCGAGAGCCTCTTTTGTGAAATAACAGACTTCTTTTCAGCTGTATTGCTCTCCACCGACGACTCACGAGATATCTGATATTTGAATGTGCCGGCCACTCTGAATTTTAGGCTTGATTGTTTCGCTTAAACTAATTGCTGCGTTTTTTCATACAACTCACACGATAATGGTATCTAATGGCATAGCCTATGCCTGCGAGTGACCAGGGCTGTATTTTCCGAACGATCATGACGTATCCACGAAGCGCGTGCATTCAGAGCTATTCAGTCGGTCGAGCAGAACGCCGTGTCCGAGTTGGACAACATCCGGTGCGTTGTATCTGTTGCATCACGAAGGTTGTAGCGCTGCCCCCCGATAAAATGTCGTCTTCCATACTCGATCACGGTTGCAAACTTCAGCCAGCCTGACTGATGCATGACTATGGACTCCGAGTAGCACTGCACCATTTGGTTTATTGGCTTGGTACTGTTTACTTGCCAGGTTCATACTGCCGGATTGTCGACTTTTATTTTGTAGCGGCTTGCCGGTGTACCATATGTGTGTCTTGAACACGATCACACAATTAGTCGAGCTGATAAATCTCCCACAGTGTTATTTCACCGAACAACAGAATAAACCTATCATCGACCAATAGAATCTGGGCGGCGAGCTCAATAGAATGACTACATGCCCACGAACAAACTCAGCAACCATATGTGTGTCGTGAACACGTTCGGGCTGACAAATCTCCCACAGTATTATCTCACCGAACAACAGAACAAATCTTTCAGTAGAATGACGACATGCCCACGAACAAACTTAACAACCTGAATACCGTACAACAATATGCCGGTAGCGCCTCTCGGCCGCCTGCGTTCACACGTTGCGCAGACTGGTTCGTTGACCAAGTCTATGGACTTAAGTTTATTTTTCAGGTAATTGTTTTTGAATACATAAAACACAGGTCTACCCGACAGAGGGTTCCTCAGTCAGTTTCACAATCAGACCTCCACGATCATCTCTCAGAATCTTTCCCAATCATCTCTTTTAAGATTTAGCGCTGATCGCCGCTCGAGTCTACATTGTAATCCACAGATTATTTTTTCATCTCCATTCCCCTCCCCTCCCCCGAGTCCAGCCTTTTCCTTCCAAGATGAAGTGCACTTCTGTCACCGCCACATTTCAATACACTCGCAACTGCCCTCAGTAGCGTCGTTGCGTCATCACCTGCTGTCCCCGCACCTCTGTATGCATTTGCAGAATTTCCATAGAATTTTTCATTTGCCTTATCATTTTCCATATGCAGAGGCTCGCACGACCCGGTGGCGTGCAACTCATTTTGAGGCCATGCAGATCCAAGCTCGCGAGCTGTACGGTAGTGTCGGGCTCCAGGCACGCGATTTAGATGACGGTGAGCTCGACGCTCGCGAGCCCGACGAGGAGCTTGAGGCGCAAGCGGTTGGCATGAGCCTATCGACCTGCCACAAGAGGAGCCTTTTGGATCCTGAAGGCACTCTCTTTGAGCGCCGTGATGTCACATGGGCAGGACTCCATGCGAGCTCAACAGTGAACTGGCCGCGCGTTCACGGCCGGAGAGCCCATCGGAACCTGTTCAAAAATTGTCGACCATTATATGTTATGTGGCCTTTCAGTTGGAATAGTACAATATTGGTAAAATTTAGGATATAGACTACACATGATGGTAGAATATTTTGCAGGAATGACATTCTATGTGGCCGTTCATGCAATGGTCCCAAGGATCACGGCCTTTCGTATACAGATCACGGTCTCTCATAGTTACCGATCATATAGATTCCATTGAGTCAACGTTCGACTTCATCCGTTTCCCTGTTGACGACTTCTCTGCATCGCGGAAAACATCGGAGAAAGTTCTATATGATAACATGGCTGTAATTCTGACTGTGAGTACCTGGAATTGGACTACATGTCATGCCAAAATTCAAACTCGTATTTCCCTACAGTGCCAGCATTGTGGTCACATCATGTTCCCGCCTCCTCTGACTAGGTCATTTGACTGTGACGTGCATGAGCTCAGGGAAGTCCTACGCAATGGCTTTCTTCCTTCGTTATCAACAATGAAGTGCATTGAGCAGGAGATTGCCAAACTCGAGCCAATGATCAAAGAGGTGAATAACATGCTCCACATGCTCGAAGATGCACGCGCAGCCCTGGTGCGAAGTCGCAATCCAGTCGTCGAGTATCTTGTCGTTGCGCGCTCCGTATCATCCCCTATCCGTAGACTCCCCGAGGAGCTGCTAAGCAATATCTTCTCATATCTCACCATGTCTCGCCGTTCCAAAGACTTACGGTACGCCCTATTTGAGGCCGGCATATTAGACGGTCGTGGCTCCACCATACATTGACTTGCAAGCGTGTGCAAATATTGGTGGCGTGTCGTGCGTGATACACCAACTTTGTGCCCAGTGGCCTGCGTCTCCTCCCATGGCTCCTATGATGGTGACAAAGGTGTGCTTGCTGTTCGCCGATACATCGAAATGACACCTCCGCATCCCCTCAAATTCTATCTCCATAATGATTACAATCCTAATCGTTCCCGTCATATGGACAAGGTCAATTACTGCGCCATCATAGAAGAGCTTATAAACGCATCTTCCCGTTGGCAGACAGCAGATTTTCACTTCGCGCTTGAACATGCCTCGGATTCGGAAGATGCTTCGGATTTGGAAGATGCCTCGGATTTGGAAGACGCCCCGGATTTGGAAGCAGCACTTGTCGCCTGCCTCTACCATTCATCATATCCAGTGCTGAAAGTGTTGTGCTTGTATTCCTTTCCCATGTCTCAGTTCTTCTCCCAAGAGCAAGTCCCTGCATTGTGAGTACTCAAGATTGATCACTGTCAAATTGAGCTGCATGCTGTGCAGCCAATTCTTCTCCAAATCACTGACCTGGACTTGCGCCGCCCCAAAAACATTGATGTAGACTTCCATGCCATACTTTCCTATGCCCCAGCCCTCTCCCAACTGACAGTCTATTCGAATAAATTCAATTTGGAAATGTACATGTCGCGCATCCGATCTGACGCCCGTTCCCCTGTACTGTTATCTCATTTGCACCGACTGCATCTCTATTCCTCAACCTTCTTATTGGACATCATCACGGCACCCAATCTTGTGCATTTGCATTTGGAGAATGATTCATTGCGTTCCAATGTGGTGGACGCGTTTTTGCACCGGTCGCGATGTAACATCGAGTCGCTACATTTGGACATTTGGGGCCGTAACATGGCATCGTCCATCGTCGAGCTTTGGTGCCAGATGCCACATGTAACTCATCTGACCGTCTTTGCCCGCCAGGGGATTTGGGTTCCGCTCAAAGAGCGCACCCCCGACGGCAGATTTTCTGTGTTCCCTCAGCTGCAGCACTTGGAGATCTATTCCTGCAAGGCTCCGAGTCGGGTTGTCTCCAACATAATGCGCGTCGTCCTAAAACGATGTGGCGCCCGAAAGATCAGAGTCGAGGGCCGCACGGAGTATCACAAGAGCAAAGAGCCGCCTGTGTTGCGCCGACTCGACATCAATGGGTGGCTCACCCCGTCACAGCATCATATGCTATTGGCCCTGTCCGAGTGCGGAGCACTGGACGTTTGCTTGTCTGTATCGGGCAAACCGGCAAGTTATGTGTCTAGTGGTTATGACCGTGACGATTCAGACAGTGAGGAGGGCAAACCTGGGAATGCAGATGGCAATTATGACAGTGACGATTCGGACGACGAGGAGGGAGATGGCAGTGATGGAGACAACGACGGTGTCGTGTACATCTGACAAACAGTATTCGAAGCCAGACTACGGTGGCATTGTCTGGCTTTCAACGCAGGCCCCACTGCGTGTAAATGCTATACATACATAGATGTTCATGCATTCATGGATAGGTAATTACTGGAAGTCTTGGTGAGCGAGTTTATCAATGGACCTCATCCAAGAGGCTCGTGGCGCAATTCCGAGATGCCTTGTAAAAATTGGTCATTGCGGCAAGAGCACTGTGCACGAATCACGCAGAACATTGACAATAAGAAAGTGGGGTATGATACAGAAAAATATTCCGTGGTATACGTACATAGTAAACAACGTGATTACACAGCAGCTGTGTCGTCTACAATGGCGTAACACACTAGGTAGTAGTAAGTCGAGTACACAGCTTCACTTCGGCATGACAGGTGCGCTGAATAAGCGTTCTACAACAGCCTTACCCCGATGAAGATTAGCGATGGATATGCGTTCATTCGGCAAGTGTGCTTGGTCCTGCAGACGACAAAAACATATATCACTCTAATGCCCGAGTTTGACGAAAATATGTGCCACTTACCGAGCTCTGGCCCATCGGAAGATGGAGGGCGTGACATCCAAACCCCTTCTCCAAAAATGGTACAGATGGTATCGACTTGTTTGGGAGAGAACAGAAGGGTTAGCTGTACCCGAGGAGAATACCTGACGAGCGACCATACTCCGCCTTCCCTGATACGCAGCGGCATGATGCCCCATTCACCGTATATCGCTTTTTCAAGTGACTTGAACCACGTATCGTTCAACTCACCAAGCCACCAGTCCGCTTTCTTGTCAATATGCACCTACATTTGAAAGTCCGCACATATGAATTTACTACTCTAGCTTGCACGGAGCAGAACGAGGGGAAGAAAAAAAAGAACAAACAAACATCCAGCTTGTTCGGCAATCCGAGCTTCTCAAATCTGGAACGTAGGAAAGACTGCAGATCGTCTGATATCTTTTCCGTACACTGGTCTGGAACAATGCGGATCGATACTTGCGCGCTAACGCGACTGGGTATGACGGTAGCATCTGAAGCGGCAAGTTATTAGTAAGGAAATAAAAAAGCTGTCCAAATGAATACAGCATTACTTTTAGGTTCAGAAATGTCAAGGTTATGCACTGTCATAGCAGACTCACGCCGTCGACGAGCCAAACAATGGGAAGCCCTGTTTGTGATTATGAACAGACGGTTCAATAACTGCATTTCTTCTTCCGATTGAGTGCAAACGTCATCATCTGCATGACGGTTTGTGAGCGAAGCGTACACCACAAGTTCTCTGACAAAAAAATGGACGTACAAAATGCTGGCATTTGCACTTTGTTGTCGGCGTCAATGAGAGTGCCGAGAAACTTTATCCTTAGACCATGGTCAATTCGGAAGAATGTCAACGAGTAGTGTCAACCTACATGTCTAGCATGGGCTCTCTAATAACGCCGCCTTCTATACTGGAGTGCAAATCTGGCAACGACTTCGATATCTGCATATGTTTCAGGCTCGAAGTTCATCGGAAAAAAAAAAAGTGAGGACGAACTTGCAATGAACAATGTACGGCACCGTGTAGCCCGTAGGTGATACATGGCTCATATTCCGTTATCCAAGTTGAATTACTAAACTTCGTTCAGGAAAGCTATTACCAATTGTAAGGATGGCGCGCACCTGACGAGAATAACATCTACGTGGCCAATGGAGTCCTGCTCCGGATGTCAGCACTTGTCGGTGGACGATTATTTGTCGTACAATCCAATGCGACGAGCGACAAGAGATGTAGGATGGATCTTTGGAGGTAGACCTATCTTGTATTTTTCACTGCCTCGTCAAAACCGGTGCTACCACATTCCTCTTCGCCTTCAATGAGAAACGAAACATCTGCACCGAGTGCTCGCCTTCGACGGAGCTCGGCAGCTGCACACGCAACTAAAAGGAACTTCATTTCACCAGGACATCTGCGATCCATTTCACCGGCGACATACCAACGATGATGGGCCCCTTGTCATTTGTTACACCCCGTCCGTACAGGTAACCATTGCGGCTGACCAGATCGAACGGTTCGGAGTTCCATCCTTGTTGTGGAGCTGGCATAACGTCGTAGTGCCTGCATTCGTGCCATTACTGAGCGTGGGTACATTGCGCAGAAATGGAGATGAAGGACCCATAGAATAGGATGTGAGGCTTGCGTTCGTTGAGATTACATGCTTTAGCGCTTGCAGAGAACTTGGCGTAGACAAGGGGGTTCGTGGTTTCACCAGTGAGCAATTAAATATTCTTTTTAATCGGGAAGCTCAGAGAATGATATGATAAATTCGACGCACCAACATAGACTGGCTTCCGAGCTGATTCAGACACTTCTTAAGCCAGATGGCCGCTTGCCTGCAATCTTCCCGCCGTGCTTCGCAACCGCTTACACTGGGTATGGCTACAAATTTGGAAAGCGCGTACTCCAAGATGTCTGTACGATCGGTACGTCACCTCAACGAATCCGAGGTTAGCAAACCCACATACCAGTCGCGGACGTCTTAGGCGGTAGGCAATCTCCTGTGCATGTCTCGTCCACGGTAGGCGAAGACGCCTGTATGTCCCATACATTGATGTCGTTGTCGCTTCCGCCCGTGAGCAGTAAGACCCTGCACTCTTCTAGACCTGGAGCAATAAAGTTTATAGGGTTATAAGCCGGCGCTAAACCTGCCTCCTCGACCAGAATACTCCGGTTCTGTGTCTCAGTTTCGACATCGATAACCTTCACATAGCGCGTACACGGTCTCATCTCGCGTAGACCCCCCTTTGGTGCCGCGGAATGAATATTCCAAGGATGGCTGCCCGGTCGATGCAGAGCATTCCAGATTTCAAATCTGAGGAATTTTGGTATCAAAATAACAAGACGGCTCGGGTGGTAGCCTTCTACCTTCACAGTTTCGTCGCCGCTTTCTGTGACCAGCAACACCCCACCGGCGTCTTTCCCGTTGATAACGTCCATACAGTAAATATGTCCCCAGTGCACAGAATGGATGACGTTGCTCGGGGGGATATGCCATCGAGGTACGCTTGAGGTTGTGCGCCAGACGTCTCCGTCGCCTTGATCCACAGGCCGTTCGTGGCGAATAAATCGGCGGGCTTCCGCTCGTAACTCGGATAGCTGTCGAAGAGTTTGTGTCCACCATCAAACGCTCATTAACATTGGCTTAGCGCAGCGACGATCAAGAGGGTGCAGGTGCATCTACCAATGACTCAGAGCGGCGGGAACCCAAGTACTCACCGTTGGCCGCCATCAAGGTACTGATCTTGATAGGCAGTGATAAGTATTGTATGTGGTGTCTTCGCTCCGACCGCACAGATATGCCAGGTGAGCCGAATCTGCGTTGCACGTCAATATAACCGAATATACAACTCGACAAGGCATACCTCACCGCTATATGGCTCGAGACGCTGTTCTATGGTGCGGACCCAGGTTTTGTTGGATGCATTTCGTCATTTTTCAAATTTACTGAAAAACTCGCAGAGTCAACGCCACGTTGTTTAGGTTTTGTGGGTGCTTCTTCATGTTGCATTACAAGCACTCACGCACGCTCGGTCCGAGCTCGCCTGATCGTTATCGTCGGAATTGCCATGTTCTGCTGTCGACAGTTCATGTGTCGCTCGGGTTCTACCGCCTCATCGAGGTATTTATATGTCTGCGCAACAAATCTGGCGGGCTAGCAGCAAAGACGACACATAGTGCCTTCAACTCGGTACTGTCAATTTGTTTTTTCGACGCCTTTCTATTTGTTTGACAACACGCCCCCGGCCGCAGGTGCTAGAAAGATGGAACAGTTCCTTGTTTAGTCTGTCTCTCTCAACGAACGTCGTAGGTACAGTTCTGGTGGCAGGCTGGATATGGTGGGTCGACTTGCAACTGTTGATCATGTCGCGACCATTGCATTCTTACATACACGACAGGTATTTGACGAAAGATCTGGCACCAGCCGTGGATGTCGTGTCGTTCCGGTCCCGCAGGATCCTCGCGCTTGTTGTCGAGTCTGTCATGGTGTACAGCGCGGCGCTCGTCATCGAGATCACACTCTACTTCGTCGGCAGCAACGCATTCTATATCGTTTATGACCCCATCGATCAACTCACGGTACGTATGCATGGCCCTGCACGCTCTACCGGTAATACCAACTGTCCAGTAGGCCATCGTGCCGACGTCTATCATCGTCATCGCGAGCCTTGGCATGACCGCGAATGATTTGCAGAGCAAGAGAGCGCTAACTAGCGCCCGCTTCGCGCCTGCAATGATTGGCGGCACATACGACGTCACTGGTAGCGTGTGCGACGTTGGCGATAACACATACGACTTGGATCCCGATACCTCTCGCTCCGACTTCCCTCCCACGACAGACTCGTCTCTTCGTCCCCTCGACAAGTTGCGGTCACGCCTCTCTACGATTTGATCTCACATCTTCATCTAGAACTCGTATATATCCAGAACGCAAGGCCCATATACCTGTGAAGGGCATTCTGTTCACGCATACCCAGGAGCACCCAACGACTCGCACGGACGAGTCTTTTTTTGTAGTCAGACCAATTTATCACGAGACACCAACCCACGCCATCCTCTCTTTGTAGTACATGATGATGGAATGCCTTCCTTCCTGCCTCACGGACCCTAATTGTTATATTCGCTTGCTTTGTATATCTACCATGTTTTCTTGCTTTGTTTGGAATTTGTTGAATAATTGTTAAAGTATTTATTAGGCTACCCTCCCTAGAATTATCATATGTTTTATGCAACGGACGCTACTGCTACAATTCAAGCATGTATCCGGTGTTCGCTGGCACACACAACGGAATGCAGAGCTATCGTACGTACTGACACACTTCTTTTCGATCCTTCTTTTATTCCACCGCTGGGGATCGCCTTATGTTGGTCGTTGACACTGTCAACTAAAATACGCGGTACACCAACTGTAAGTCTGAGAGGGGCCGCCGGTGTACTCAGGGCTTTTAGTGAGCACTCGACAGTACATGTACTCATGTCTGACATCCTGTTCCTTTTCAGATTCCATGATTTATTGTTATATGTTTGATCATCGTCCAGTCGACGGTCGCGTTCCTACTAGTTTTGTCTACTCGTGATGTTCAACAAAGAGCATCCTTTTCGCCGACCCCACAATCTATGCAATTACCTGAATAACGAAAATATCATCTACGATACGGGACGCAAGCCTGTGTGATACTTGCCGAAGCATGGCCTAAACCCACAAGTACATTTTTCCCTCTGCGACTCGCCACTCCACACGCGCGTTTGGAACGTCGAGAGGTAGGAACCGCTCCAGATGGTGCGGCCGCAGCCCTGTGCCAGCGCTGGCTGCGGCCGGATCCGAGAGGTCAAGGTCTAATGATGGGTGCGACTCTGGCACATGCAACAGGATGCGATGAGGTTCTATATCTAGAGTCGTAGAGGAGTGTAGAGTACGTGTCTGAATGTAGATGAAAAAAAAAGGGATTTTTCAACCACAGATCAATAAACAACCGGACAGAATGACATACCATAAATGGGATGTCGACGACAAATACATTACGAATTGTGTCGCCATCGAAATGTTGTTTTATCTGCCATGACAACTTGGGACGTTTCAAGATGCCTTTTGGAAGTGCAATAGGTTGTGGCGTAGAAGATGACATAGACTCAAGTTCCTCGATCTTTGGCCGTTCGCTAGAGCTCTCCTCGCTTCATTGAGGTATGCGCACGGTACGTGACATGACCTTGCCCTTGGACGCAATATTGGGTGTGCCAATCTGCTGAGATAGAGACAGCCCAGACTGAGCTTCAACATTTTGTAATGACAACTCTTAGAACGTATATGAAGAAATATCATGCATGCTAGTCTTCGATATGTACACTCACTCACCAATGAGGAATGGTTTGAAATCGGGATCGGTAAGTGCACGCGTCTTCAAAGACGGATGAAACACACAGTCGCATCAGGAAAAACACCTTGGTGAAAAATAAACCTAGGAATCAAGGCAGTTCTAATATCTCCTCTGGTAATGTAGAGTTTATCTAAGTTATCTTAGGCAACCTAAGATTATGATTAATCTTGAGTCATATACAGGCATCTAAGCATGACCTCATCTGATCTGAGATCAGCCTATTCTCAGGTCAGATCAGATCATCCTGGGATGACCAGAGAGCGTCCAAAGTTGTTTTTTTATAGCAGTATATGTATAAACCTCAGTTGTTGCTATAACCTACTCTAGGATATCTTATAGCAGACATCAAAAATATACTATTTCAGCTACCATACAGTCTGATATGTATATAAGTGCTTGAAATTATTCAGAAGAAACAGCGGACATTCATCCAAGACATTATGAGATGTCCAATGATCAGGTATATTTGTGTCCTTTGATAGTTTTGGTATAAGCATGCAACTTTGCCGAATATGAGATAAAGGAACAATAATAGCAACTTGTTTTTGAGACTGATTTTGTCTCACCGTATACATCATTGAATCAGAATTTGCATTCGCTCCAAGTGTATCGTATAGATGGATAAATGCTAATGGCTCAATAGGCCAAGACTTTGGTGGTTGTGTTGGCCCCAATCCCCAATCAACCTTCTCTGGTAATTGAAAAATTACTTTTATCCGTCCAATTTGCATGCCTATGAGTGTTGTTACTTTAGAAATTGTGCTGCCGACAAAGTGAAAACAACATACCTTTGAGACCTGTCGACTCAGCATTGTCACTTTTGTAAATAATGACAGTATCAAACTGTTCTGGTATATTCCCTTTACGTGGTCTTGCCGTGATATTTTCTTACAAGAAATTGTCCTCATCACCGATCTTCGGTAGATAAAGTTTATAAGATGTAAAAACATCTAGACGAGCAAAGGGAAGAGGGTGCTCCTGAATGGTATCCTGTTGACGTTCAGGATGGACCATGAGGTTGTTTAGATAAGTCTTTAATGCGGCAGAGAATAAGGAGCAAGAATGACTAGACTGAATAGCCTCAAGAGATTTGTGTGGGAGTGGGGCAAATTTTGCGATCGTGATAGTGGCGCCAGCTGGATTCTGAGCATAAGGATAGACAGGTGTTTTGCTATCCTCGTCATCATCGTCAAGTTCGGCAGAGGAAACCAGTTCGTCCATCTCGAGACGTTGAATGTATTTACGAAATGTGACCATCTTTTTGCGTCTAGAAAGCCAGCGTACCATCTGTGGGAACTCGTCTCGATGATTTGATGCTCTCCACCCCTCCTTGGCAAAATCAATATGAAGACGTTCAAACATCTCCGTATTGTAGTTATCGGTAGTGCCCTTGCATGGGATGGCCTCGAGATAATGAAAAAGTGAATGAAATTTGGGAATGTTGAGGTGTTTTCGGCAGCCGAACTCGATGAAAGCATCTTTATGCTGGTGAAAAGTGTCAAAAGCGTCTCGAAGATAGCTGAGTGTATCTTCATCGTGACTTGGATACTGAGCAATATATGCGAAGTCTAAGAGAGCACGTATCGCAATGAGAGGACGCTTGGGAACTTTGCCAACCAGACAAGCTAACAGGATGTGAGCAATCTGCTTACGCTCAGATCCAGATACTTGTGACAAGTTCGAGATGCCGTTCTTGAAATGACGAACACCATAGCATCGTGGAAGTTTACTGATGCGCGCATCCAACTCCTTCTTCGACATCAACTCCTGCGCCCAGATGATCATGTACTTGAGAACACCCTGGTAAATTTGATGCAGGACATCAGGCGTCATGCAGTCGAAGATATTGCAGTAAGGAAGGTCTTCCCAAAAAGGATGATAGAAGCTCCCAGAAACGTCTGCCTTCATGCACAGGTCGTGGTATTGTGCTTCATTGAAATTCCCTTCATCATCTGTAGCAGCAACCTTTGCATTCGAGACGACCTCAAAGATCCACTCGGGCGTTCGAGGCTCAGATGGATGAGGAGAGGATAGATTATCTGCATTGGCGCGACACCTAGGACATGTCCCATACTTTGTGCAAGTGATAAGACACTGCTCAGGATAGTCGGAGACATCACTGGCAAGAATGGGATGAACATGGCGAACAGCTCCATCAGCTCCCGCCATGAAAGTGCCCTGTTTTCCTGCTTCAATCAATGGTTCGAGAACGACTCGCATGGACTCATGAAAGATACGTTGTGTACGAGTGCGCCACTGCTTATCTGTCAGATGTTTCTTGTCGACCTTTTCGATAGGGAGATATGCGATGAGGACCACCGTTTATACGGATAGGTCATATAGACTGCGAACCCTTAAACGGATTTACCTAAACAGCAGCAGGTAGGTACGTTCGCACGTAA
>KN881591.1:0-12274 GCA_000934395.1 Fistulina hepatica ATCC 64428 | reverse complement strand
CGTGATACTGTACCTGCCCTGCGTGTTGTGGCGGAACAACTAGTCTACAATCCACTGAAGAATATCGTTGTCACAAATCTTGCGCCCCTGCTCGATTCCCACGGCTACGCAGATGGCGTAAAACCTCCACATAAGTTGAGCAAGGCCAACGTGTTGCTCAAGGCCACAGAATATATTCTTGTCCTCAAACGCCGGGAAGCCCGCCTAGAACGGGAGCGAGATGGTTTGAAGAGTCTGGTCAACAGCCTTGTGGGTGGCCCAGTGCTTTTGAGCGAGTGGCAACGAGAGTGGGAACTTGTATGGGGTGGGTTTCAATATTGTACCATTGTGCTCTCTGCGTGAAACCTGTCACAGGCAATGGTGAAGACAAGAGTGAAGGTATTTATGACAACCCGCCTGCATTCCTTGGCGGGGAGGACAGTGACGGTGATGACAGCGGTGGTGAAGGGACGTCCACTACAAGGAAGAAGCGTGCCCGCATCGAGGTGCCTGCCACTCCTGCAAAGGAGCGGCCACCTCCGCCACTGCTGCCGGAGGTTGTGCTGCCAGACCACACGACTGTCCGTGAGAAGCGCAAACACAGCCGTCCACACAAGACACCTCTTCCAGCGCCAAAAGTCGGGCTAGCGTCTCCCGTTGTCCCTGTGTCGGCTCCTGCTGTAAACTGGCCCCTGTTCGAACAGCCATCACCCTTATCAGTCGACCAGCCTGCACTCGCTTTGGAGCAGGCACTGACAGCGGTACTAAACTCGTCAGGCCAAAGCCTCCAAGCTCTCACGCCACAGCAGCTTCAGGCACTGACATTGGTACTAAACTCATCAGGCCTTCAGCAATTGCAGTCGTCGCCCCTGCAAATCCAGATGCTCTAGCAGCGACTGTTGACAGCTCTTGAACGGAATCAGCAGCATTCTGGTCAGGCACCCGCGTTTGGGGATCAGCCACCCCAGCCGAAACAGCAGCAGTCAGCGTCAGAGAACCAATTCAAGTCGAGCCCCCAACAGTTTTTGTTAGCAATGTTTCC
Source organism: Fistulina hepatica ATCC 64428 (assembly GCA_000934395.1). Classification (NCBI taxonomy): domain Eukaryota; kingdom Fungi; phylum Basidiomycota; class Agaricomycetes; order Agaricales; family Fistulinaceae; genus Fistulina; species Fistulina hepatica. The sequence goes on along the minus strand of KN881591.1, from coordinate 11,253 downwards.
GTTGTCTTCATTCTTCAGCAATGCTCGTCACCCACCCAAGGCGACCTTGTTCACGACGGTGGCGTTCTTGGCGAGAATGGCATGCCCAGCACACCCCCATCAGCCTCATTTTCGTCGCCAAAGTTGATCTTTGGATACTCGCTTTTGACATTCCAAGTCGACATCTAGGATGACTTGGACTTCAGCTGCGTCACGATCACTGACATGGTCCATTTCCTGTCGGTTGTCTTGCTCGGTGTTGTATGGCTTTTCATTTTTTTCCCCCACCAGTTGAAGTCAGCTCCGCCGGATGTGAGCCCTGATATAACTTCATCCAAGACTTCACCATCTACTTCCACGTCTCGACATCCTCTCACGATAGGTGTATCTGCAGAAGCGAGGCGTTGGACGACGTAGGCATCAGTGATAACAGCGAAGAAGCAAGAGGAACGAGGCCGCATGCGAGCATGTTGTGGGAGCCTCTTCCTCTGGTTATTTATGTCAGGGTAATGCCCAGAGTGATCCGTCAAGATCATCGAATAAAATTATTTTTGATCTCTCAAGTTGTTTTTTGACTTCTGCCTGGACCATTGCACAATAACGTATCTGGTTTTTGTTTAGAGTGTGCTCTCGAGACTGATTGCTTAGACTCCAGCGCTCCATTATGTAGAAGTCATTCCATTTGGTCTAATTCCATGCTCACACTCACGACCACAGATGACACCATTGGCTACATCCTGAAATGCAACCTAGAAAACCTCAAATGGTATCAGTATAAATCTGTAGACAAGTAAGTAAATTATCCATCCGCTGGGTATATTGTTTGTCCGACAATGCATTGCAGGTCATTCGTCTGGTGTTATGTGCTGAATCCGTTCTGGAATTGGTTTATGACATTATGGCCACAGATGTGGCACCTAACACTGTGTGTCTATTCATGTTTCTGAAAGCCCGGTGACCGACTGTTGTTATCTAGAGACTAGATCACGCATTTGGGCTAGCTGGACGCCACGATGTGGTGGAGCGGTACATCCATCACAACATCCTTCTCACCAACAAACTCATCGCCTTCCACCAGGTCATACTCACCAATGCCTGCCCCATTGACCACGGCAACATCATCCCCTTCCACCGGCGTTGACGATGTCCTCCACATGCCATACACGCTGGCTGCTCCAATGAAAAGCAGGGCGTGTATGTATCTCACCGTCACTATGACGGTCGCAGAAGTCACTTTGACCTACATCAGTACTTCAGCGTCGGAGTCTACTTCGACATCGGTTTCTGTGTCCACGTCAACGGCTGCTGGTGGCAAGACCGTCGAGGTGACCGAGACGTTCTACTACACTGAGACTGCTTCTCCGGTGACCGTCACAATAACGGAGGTCAATACCGCCACTTTGACGGTGTCCACGGTCGCGACGACATCGGTCGGTGCCACTATCACGTCGGCGACTTCCCTTGCTGTTGATGCCACCTCGACTGCTGTCTCCACCTCGGCCGTTGCTTCTACCGTAACCGACATCACGACCATTACGTCGGTCGTGTCTGGTCAGACCAGTACTTTTGTGCTCGTTCCCACAGTTTCCATGACAGTCGCCGAGGTTACCTCGACCTACATCAGTACTTCTGCGGCAGAGTCGACGTCAACGTCGGTCGCTGTTTCGACTTCTACGGCAGCGGGTGGCGAGACTGTTGTTGTGACAGAAACATTCTACTTCACTTTGACTGCTGCTCCGGTCACCGTTACGGTTACTGATGTCGAGACCTTAACGCTCACGATGTCGACCGTCGCTACAACCTCTGTGGGCGCGACAATCACTTCCACCGACAAAGCGACGGCGACTGTTAGTGCGACTGAAGTAGCCACTGTCACAACGGTTTCTGCTGGAGAGACGAGCACCTTCGTCCTTGTGCCGACCGTCACCACCACTGTCGCTGAGATCACTTCCACGTATGTTAGCACGACGGCTTCGGAGTCTACGTCCACGTCGACTTCTGTTTCGACTTCGACAGCAGCAGGCGGCAAGACTGTTGTGATCACTGAGACGTTCTACTTCACTTCGACTGCTGTCCCTGTTACTGTCACTGTTACGGATGTTCAGTCCGCTACACTGACGGTGTCGACTGTTGCTACCACCTCAGTCGGTGCTGCGGTGACCTCTGCTGCTTCTTTGGCTGTTGATGCTACGTCGGCCGCTACCTCATCAGCTGCAGCGTCAGCTCCTTTGGCTCTGTCCTATGAGGTCCTACATTAATTGCTATGCACTATGTAATGGGGGAACGTTCGCCGATGTTCTGGACATCGTTCCTGGCTGGGATGAAGACATTTGTCTCCAGTTATTCTCGGTTGACCCTGACAATTAAGTACGGTAAGCCCGTTGACCAGTGAACGAGGTGTACATATTACTGACGCACAACCGTATCCAGCTGATGCTCCCATTGAAGGCATACACCGAGTACTTGAGATTGCACTTGGAACTCCCATTCCTAGAGGTATGGCCCTTGATACAAGCGCCATAGAGGTCCTTCAGGCATATAATTAAAAATGGTATATGTTTAATTTCGCTACTTCATCCAGGTCATCTGCCAAGGAACTACGATCGCCACCAACGCACTACTCGAGCGCAAAGACATCAAGTCTGCTCTCCTCATCACCAAAGGTTTCAAGGATCTCCTGTTGATCGATAACCAGAGTCGACCGGCACTTTTCAACTCGAACATCAAGAAGCCTGGTGTGCTCTTCGAGAAGATCGTCGGGGCCGATGAGCGCGCCACACTTGCCGACTCAGTGGGGGACGCGCAGTGCACTCGATGCCGAGCTCCCTGAGAACCACGTCCGAGGGGTCAGTGGGGATGTTGTCCAGATTCTCAAGTGTGTTGACGAGGCCGCCGTGCTTTGCGAACTTCGGACACTCTGGAACGAGGGCTTCCGCTCTACTACTGTCGTCCTCACACATTCCTATACTTTCCCTGACCACGAGCTTGCGATCGCCCCTCTTGCACGACACATCGACTTTGAGCACGTATCCGTATCGTCACAGCTTCAAGCCATGCCACGTCTCGTCCCCGTGGTACTAGTGCCACTGCTGATGCCTACCTCACTCCTCATATTCGCACATACCTTGACGGTTTCGCCCACGGCCGCGGATTCGCTGATGGACTGGACTCCGTGCGCGTCGAGTTCATGCAGAGTGATGGTGGCCTCGTGAACCATAAGGCACTTTCTGGACGTGAGTGGCTCTGCCTAACCTTTAAACAGAAGCTGTTGATGCCTATGCATTTGAATGTCAGTTTGCGCGATACTGTCTGGCCCCACAGGTGGTGTCGTCGGCTATGCGCGCACGTCGTACAGTCCTGAAGACGGCGTTGGATGTATCGTAAGTCGTTTTCTGACAGGCGCTCATACTCCATGCTGAGAAGCTTTCATACAGGGGTTTGATATGGGCGATGCAAGCACAAATGTCAGTCATTATGCCGGTGCGCTGGAGCATGTTTTCGAAACCGTCACTGCGGGCGTCACAATTCAAGTCGCCCAATGCGATATCAACACCGTTGCATAGCCGTTCTTATATTTTTTGTAACTCGAATGACGTTACCATAGTACTTCCTTCAGGTCGCGTCGGGTGGTGGGCCCATGCTCTTCTGGAAGAACGGCTTGTCGTGTGCGGACCGGAGAGTGCAGGAGCTCACCCAGGACCGGTGTGTTTTCTCTTCCTAGAACAGATTTCTTTTTCACACACTAAGCCAGATGTTTCTAGGCATGTTATATAAGGGCAGACCACGGACTTTTACTGATGCCAACTTGTTCCTCGGTCGCATCCAGCTGGACTATTTTTCAAAGATTTTTGGCCCGAACAAAGATCAGTCTCTTGACGTTGAGGTCACCAGGAGGAAGTTTGCGGAGCTCACTGCGATTATCAACAAGGATACTGGTGGAAGCAAGACTCCCAAAGAGGTCGCGTCCAGGTAGGATCCTCCTCCATTTTTCTACGCAGCTTAATTTACAAACGTAAACAGATTCCTGGCTGTTGCCAATGAGAGTATGGCGTGCCCCATCCGCTCGCTCAGCGAGGGTCGTGGCTGCTCTTTGAAGGTCAACATCCGTCTGGCGTGTAATCTACGTTGGGTTGTACTTGTGCTGACTGTCTTAACTTGCAGAATCTCGCTTCATTCGGCGGCGCTGGCGGCCAGCACGCGTGCCTTCTTGCGCGTATTCTCGGAATCAACACCATCATGATCCACAAATACTCGTCTGTTCTCAGCACGTATGGCATGGCTCTGGCAGACGTTGTCAGCGAACAGACTATGCCAGCTTCGGAGATTTGGGGCACAGGGGGTGCAGAGGAATGCCTTCAAAAAAGAATTCGACAATCTTAGGTCGCAGCTCGACGCCTCGACTGAAATTTACTATGAAAAATTCTTGTTCATGCGCCATGATGGCCGTGACGTGCAGCTAATCGTTGCTCAGCCAAAGGACGGAGGTTCGTTTTTATGCCTTTCTTTTTCTAGATCCGTCATATTTTTGCATGCCCTTTTACATAGATTACGGCAAAGCCTTCCTTGAGGCACATCAAAAAGAATTACAGTTCCTCCTACCCGGTCGCAAAGTGTGCGGTCGTCATCGGCTTAGACTATGCAGGGGACTGAGGTGCTCAACAGATGCTCGTTGACGATGTTCGCGTGCATGAACAAAGAGGGCCACGAGGACGAGGGCTCTCAGTTGTACACTGAGCGGCAGACGACTGAGGGTCATGTTCAGCCATTGAGATATTGTGGGACTGATGGACGAAAGACTCGGCGGACTGTCATCATGCTTAAGACGACATAAAGGCTCCCCAGATGTCGTCGTTGTTGAGACACTGTCATTGCGAACTACATTTCCTGATAAGTCCAGTTCATGGCCGTACTCGGTGTCGTCGCTGCCGGCAGGCGCACCCTCGTGCACAGGGAAGACTGCTTGGGTGGGTGTTACACGATGATATGTACCAGCCACCGGCGTCGAAAGTGACCGTGGAATGGCATGCGAAGCACTTGTCTGACCGGTTGGGTGGATGTGATACTCCACAGAAGACGTCTCTGGCGTTGTGAACGAACGACCGAGTAGAGGTAATGGATCAACAGGAGATTCGGACGTTACGACTGCCCAGGTGGATGACGGAGGGCTGGGGAATATAAGCTCACGCGGAGTCTTTCGGCGAGAAATGGAACGCTGTGTACTGGTGGTCGAAGTAGAGTTGGTTCGATGTGAGCTCGTTGTGTTGATACGAGACACCGGCAAGGACGTATTGCAGCTCTACCAATAGTGCCTGAGGAAGATTCTATTTGGTGGATCAAAAAATCTGCGTAACTATATGATAACTACGAAAGCATACCGGACGAGTCTTTCGCAGAGGAAGACATTGAATAAGCGCTGGATGCTATTGATGATGACGGCCCATGTCCACGCGCCACCTCATCATCAGCATACTGTTTATCTTCGTCAACACTTGCACCGTCGGTGTCGCTTCGTGCATACCCCAACCCCCCTTCACTATTGCTGGATGCCAAACTGTCATTGCCTAGAGGGTGCAGATGAGCGGCGTCGATCGCTGCAGGCGACAATACACCTATTACTTCTTGCTTATCGTGCTTGACAGGGGAACGTGTTGTGCGCGCGACCACCACGGTGTGTGCTAGTCTCGGCGGTGGCACACAAGTCCTCAGCGAGCGGCTCGCGAATGTGCTTGAAGGTGTCCAAACGGAAGGTGCCGATGCAGATACTGAGATGCTGTTCCCAACGATATTGCTTTACCGCCTACTGTTCGACTCGAATTTGGCTTGGATATTATGCAAACGAAAGAGGTGGCTCACGAGAAGAGGGTACGAGGTTGAGCGCGCGCTTCCAAAAAAGGAAGAGTCGGCCAACTCGCAGGTCCGGTTGGCAGACTCTTCCTTTTTTGGAAGTGCGCGCTCAACACGAAGCCCTACTCTGTTATACTGCGGTCCTTCACTCATTTTTGGCCTGGCGTCTGCACTGGACCTTTCTTTCAATATTCCACTCGCTTTATTCATTCATTTCAACACCATGTCTCTCGCTGATGCCTTCATTACACCAGCTGAGGCTGCACGCATGCTCGCGTGGCTCCCCTCCATCGACGACGCGTCCAACGCGTCCAACCTGTCTACGTCAGCTGTTCATGAGCTTCAAGAATTCCGTGACCGATTTTTGCGCGTGGCCAATTCAAGAACAAGGGCATACCCTTCGCCAAATTGTAAGTCTCCGGCCAATACCGTCTCCCTCTTCGAGTCTAAAGTCAATTCCATCTCCACAACCGCCCATTTCTATTACACGTTACTTTTTTTGGGTATCAACGACTGTACGCGCAATGGCGTCACATGCAATTGTGCCACAGGTTGCATGCACAACGGCCGCATGCACAGCACCGCTTGCGATGGCGCGACGCATGACAGCGCGATGCACACCATGTGCGACGTTGCGTTGCGTGCCACACAAGATGACGTGACGCACGATGGCGCGATGCGCACCACACAAGACGGCGCGACGCACGACGGCACAACGCATGATGGCGCGACGCGTGACGGCACAACGCACAATGGCACAACGCACAACGGCACAACGCACAACGGCACAACGCACAACGGCACAACGCAAGATGGCGCGGCGCATGACGGCACGATGCACACCATGCAAGATGGCGCATGTCAACGCGGTGGTACGAAAAGCAAGCGCACCTCGACTGCTACTCGCCAGCACAACAAGCGACGTCGCATTGGCAAGGACGGTGCCATGCAAACCTGCTTTTCTGTGTCGAAGGGACCAATTTGCGACGATACCGGGCCAGCACTTTGAAAAGCCGAGGAATTTTTGAACAACCTGATGAAGCAGAACAGAGCTCAACCTGGCCACCCGGCTTATGAAAGCTGGGTTTGTGCGATGAAAAGTAGTTTACATGGCCACGGCTGGAGCCTCCACGAGGCGGCCCTTTCTTCTGACTCGTTAGAGGCCTTGGCTCTGCGATGTGAGCTCTCTGACAAGGTAATGCAGAAGGCGGACTTCAATGCAGCTGTAAATCAAATGCAGCTAGCAGCGAAGGTCAACAGGTATGTTTTATGGTGTGCTTTGTAGCTATTCTACGTACAATTTACGACAACCGACAGCATGATCTACAACCACGGAGTGGAGAATGGATCGAAGGGCGCCTTATATGTGACCGACGTCCACCAACAGCTGGTCATGACGGGTGGTGCTCAAAAGCCAGCCGTTCGGACATTCAAGAGGTGGATGGACCACGGGATGTGCTATGTGAGACTTGCTGCTGCAGGTACGGTACGGTGAAAAGATTGTACACTGGATCTAACTCTCTTCTCTAGGCTCTATCTACGCTGTTATGCTTGTAGCTGCTTGTGAGCAGCAGACCGACTTTCAGGCCCTATTCGCACATGAGGTTGATGTGTTATGCAACCATATCCGACAGCCAGATAAAGGTTCATTGTTTCTTTCTTTATTTTTATGGCTGCTAAAGCATTATAGGTACACGGATAGGAAAGATGATCATCTCTCACCTCATCCCTGTCATTGCATCTCTGCGCACGCAAATTCCTCTTCAGTTCAATGCAATATTTTCTTCGCATTTGATGGAACTTGGCTTGCCGTCTATCATTGGTGGCCATGATCTTGTGAAGACTGATACCTTTTTCAAAACCTTCCAATATAAGTAAGTGTTATTTGGGGGTCATGACATAAGAGCTCATTTATGATGTTGTAGTGATTTTGCGCCATTGCCTCGAGATCATGAGGCATGGGCATCATGTCTCGTGCCTGTAGATGGTACACCTGCAGATACAGCTACTTTGAATAGTGTTCTTCTTGCAGGTGCCACGGTCGATGATCTTGAAAAGAATGTTGAAGCCGAACTGCCGCGGTGTTCTGAGATTAGGACGCCCTTCAATCCAAGACACCCTATCAACAGAGCATATCCATGGCCTTCAGATGATGCCAAGAGGATGTTCTTTGACATCCACCATCGCGAATTTGCAGGTGGTGCAGCGGTACCACAGTCTCTTGATGAATTTCGGAGAATTGTAAGTACAGTTTGTCGCTGCAATCCATGGTGTACTGAGACTCATTTACATGTGAATAGCATGCAGCTATGTTTGATAAGGAAGGTGTAAAGGTTCTTCCTGGTGAATATGTCAAATTACCGCAAGAATTAATTTCTGGGTATGTGAAATTTGACCACTTTACAACGACAACTCAGAACTGTTAAAGGGCTCGAACCAAGCTGAAATGTGATGACAACTCACTTTTGGCGTATATAGACGGTACCATGCCTAAAAAGTTACGCGAAGCCCTTGCAGAAACGGTAGCGGCATGCTTTGCTGTTGACGACACCGATGAAGAGGGAGTCCTGAAGGATATCGACACATCTCAAAATCCTGGGCTTCAGCCCCTGTCTTTTAAGGCTTTGTACTTTGACTTTTATAACTGCATGGCGCCGGAGGTAAGCCTTTGTTTTTCTATCTTAATCTCTATGTGTACTTAATGGAAGATAGGGCAATAATGCACCACAAGATGTTCATCCCAATCATTTAAAGACCAATAGCTCTCGTGTCAATCGTACTCAGTTTGTCCCTCTTGCAGCTACTGATATGTGCAACCATCGGCGGGAGTATCAAAATCTTTGTAACACTATGGAGGATGTATTTGATTGGATGGAAAATAGTGTAAGTTATAAGTTTCTTGAAGTTTTGCATTACATCTCTTCTCACCAACAATTACAGCTGCGTCAAAACTGTCCTGAGGAGTTTGAAGAGCTCCGTATATTTGCAGAGATCCTTCCGTGCAAAAGCAATTCTTTGGCATTTCCATTTGGTGGTTTCGTATTAAACTTCAACATTTCGATGAAGCTACATCGTGATCATATGGATCTCAAGACAGGCTGTGGTGTCCTAGTCATTGGATATCATAAAGGTGGTGATCTCTGTCTTTTAGAGCCTGGTCTTGTCATTGAAGCGCGAAATGGAGACTTTATTTTTTTTCGTTCCCGTGATATTTCTCATTTTAACTTACATTACTCTGGTAAACGTGCATCTATTGTCCTTCATACTGATTCTGATAGTAGTCACTGGGTAGAGAATTATAATGGCTGGGATGGTAACATTTATTTTTGTGGTAAAAGTACTTGATTCTCATGTAATTATTAGCTCTAGTACGCTTAATTAGATTTAATAATTTCCTTCTTTGTATATGAGTCACATTCTTGTGATCCTTGGACTGATGTCGGAGTTTGAATGTGTATCAGTTCGGATTGGTTGTGTTTGTAAACGCAACACAACTTGTTCTTTACCATGGTCTCGTCTTCATATTGGTTTTCTTTCTTCTTTAACAACCGGTAAGTTCTTTTATTTACCATGAAGGATAAGAGAGATAGATAGAGCCAATGGATGTATTGAGAAATCAGGTAAGAGAGTAAATATCTCAGTTTCTATGGCTTTTTCATATATCACTCCAGATTTACAATTTCGCGCCGCCGCAATGAGCCCTGAAGCAACCTGAGCAGCATCTCCTTCCCTGAAGCTCATTTATCACCTTCTCTGCACAGGCTGCGCAGGCTTATATGTCATGTTTTAGCTACCGGTAATTGCCCAGACTCGCACACCATCTAGACCACCTCTCAGCCACCGACATTATATGCTTCTTATACAGTCCATATATCAGTACCCAGTAGTTGAAAAATGGTATAAAGGTCAGCAGATTTGTCTCAAGACGTCCTTTCATCCACATTTTTTTTCCACTCGTTCTTTTCAATCCTATTATCTGTAGTCTGATTTATTGTCATCATGCAACGCTCGTCAGCTCGTGTTCGTGTTCCGTCAGCAAGGGCCCAGGCTATGGCTACTCAGAAGATGTCGAAGAAGACCTCGGTTTCACGCAGCAAACATATTGCTGTCTCGACGACTGCCAAGCAGAAGCGCAAGACTGAGGCCAGCAAGAATGTGGAAGAAGAACATCTTAAGGGTATGTCCAATTGCGACTATTTGTTTGTTTGGTTTTTAATCCATATTTTTAGATGTTCGCAAACGTACAGCAATTGCCCTCGCTGAAGAAACCGACGATGAAGATGGAAACAGCCCAACCCATTTCGAGACGCCAGCTCCAAATAAGAAGAGACGTTACGAGATACCGTCTGATGAAGAAGACTCCAACTCAGATGTTGATGCTAGCGTCGATGGACAGGAACTCAATGAGGGCACAGCACCTACTTTTGGTACGTTGATAGCTCAATTTGTGACTGGCTAAATATTCTTTAAGCAGATCAAGCCTCAAAAGATGATGACTCGGAGAGCGCCAGTGATGACGTTGAGGAGGATGAACTCAAAGAGAAGACCGTTGCTTCAACTACCTTCTTTGACAACTCTGTGCGTCAATATTTTTTTATCTTATATTTGAATCTGATGCCTTGTAGATGACTGTTGAAGACGTTGTCGTGAAGCAGCAGTCCAAGACAAAGGATGATCATTGTCGACGCATGACTGTCAAGCTCACCAAGAATCACTTTACTCCTGTGACGCTAACCCTTGCTGAAAAGGCTAAGCGTGTTCAGCGTCAGCGTATCTGTACTGAAGAAGCTTTTCCTACTGATAAGGACGTCTTCACCCACAAGAGTCTCCGACTTGCCGCGCACACCGGCATTACCAATGAGATTCTGAAGGATAAGCTCAAGGCTGTCGAGGCTGACGTTGAGCGTCAAAATAATATTTTGACCTATGTATGTATTGTTTTATTTGTGGTACTGTTTCTAACTCTTTATATAGGTCAACTATGCATCAGGTGGTGTGCGCGGCGATCTGAAGAGCAAGGCAAAACTTTCTATCTCGGGCCATTATAAGATTCCGGGAACCTTGTCAAAGGAGGAAGTTCAAGAAGTTGTCGCCTGGCTGCTGTCGAAGCAGCGTCCCTTTATCTTTGGAGGTCTTAATATTTTGGTGAGTCATTTATTGAGTTATATATGTTTCTGACCTTATTTTTGTTTAGACTCGTAGCTTTGAAGTGAAGGTGCCGTATATGCACGAGATATTTATAGAAATCCTGCAATCTCAGTTTTGTCATGGGTCTGGGCGCATTGATCGCAATACTTTTCAGTTGATGGTGGCGAAGAAAGAGGTTCCTCATACCTTGATTGCTCTTATTGCTACGGCGGTAGGTCTTTTTAATCATTGTTTTTTTCAAACTAATGTATGTATAGGTTGACGCTGCTTTGTCAGAGTGGG
>KN881590.1:58026-96111 GCA_000934395.1 Fistulina hepatica ATCC 64428 | reverse complement strand
AATATCCCTCCAGACATGATACCTTCGTCGTACTGAGGACGCGGGGCGGTGTACTAGTCTCCCGAAGGCAGGTGGAAATGAGAGACCCCAACCCACTCCACCTTACCCAGATACCATACCAAAGGAAGGTGAACAATAGAGCAACACGCTCGAAATACTCCAATTGTATGCACGCTGCATTGTATACTTGGTGTTGCTTCTGCGCCAGAAGATGATTCTAATTGGATCGCGGCTGAGGCCGAGCGCTGCCGAGCGCCAGGCCCACGGCATCATAGCCTTAGCCTTAGATAACAGTTACAGTTATCGATTAGAAAAATCTTTTGGACCTGATCATCGGCTCTCTCGGCAATCACTATGAAGTTGTTTGGGCCACTAAATAAAAATTCCCTTCGTCCCCAGTGCCGCAAGCTTGGTTTCGTAGCTCTCGCAGTGCCCGGAAGGTCTCAAAATAGCCGCTTACAAACGCTTACAAAAAGGAGACCAAGATAGGCCATATCGAAGATGGAGACCAGGGAAGGAACGGAAAGCCTATTAAATGATCTCCACCCAGGGAAGATGAAGCACATGCGATGTCATTGATTTATCTCACGAAAGATCAGCTGGAAATCGCTCGCGATTGGGTTTTGTGTGGGCGGATGCAGTCTTTTCGAAGCTATTTCTCGCGTGGACCTGTCTCTCTCATAATCCTCTTTCCCCCGGTCTCCTGCACAATCTGTCTTTCCTTTCCTATTCCTGACACAGCATCCGTGCCTGGGCGTGGTCTCGTACCGTCGGTCCACACTGCCTGGCAACCGTGTACATACCTCGTCTTTGGTATCAGTGTCGTCTTTCTTTCTTTTATCTTTCATGCTCTGCTGGTTCTGGTAGGCGTCACGAAGCCCTCATGACTTCCGATTCGATGGACGCAACCAGAGTCTACGACACGTGGGTTTCAGCTGTGCCTCTCGGTCCTTTTGTCTGACGCCCGTACTTGGCTTTTGTAGGCGAGTGCACGCCTCTTTGCATCTGGTCGGAATCTGTAAGTCCCTCAACACCGTTTGTGCCAAGCCTGTCTTGAATGTGCCGCACTTTCAGCCATCCTTTTCTTCGACCAGTTTATTACACTCGGTACGTCTTGAGATCTTGAGAGACCGTCGCCATGGGTCAGCGTCAACCGAGTATCTCTGCAGATCGGGAAGTCAACGCTATTTGGTTGCGCCCCAAGACAAAGAGTTCATACGGCTTCCTCATACATCGTTATGTTGCTCTCTCCGGTTTTATTGCTGTCACTTCCATTTGGTTCCTCAACCTCTCCGTGAAGGTGCGCCACATTCCGTCTGTCGTTACTGTTTCTTATCGTGCGACAGGCGTAAGTGCATTCACCAAACATTGTGGTATATACAACTGGTCACCCCTCGGTCAATGCAGATGCGACCACTTTCACTTATTCCGTCAAGTCATGCTCGCCGTACACCAAGCTATCATTCTAGGTGTGCCGTTCTCCTTATCTGCCTCCAGTTCAGCCTTAGTCGCCTGACGCATGTTCCCGATTCTCGCGTGTTCCTGTCAAAATCGTGATCGTACAGTACTGTGTATCCTTCGTGTATACGCTCTCTACGGCCGAAGTCGTAAGATTCTGGTATTACTGGGATTCTGCGCCGTGCTACTGGCCGTGGCTCTCGTGGTGAGCGCGAGTTCCCTGCATTGCCTTGACTGCCATTGAACGTTTGCAGTGGTCACTCATTTCGCAGAAGACCGTTCAAAACTTCCACGGGACTCAATGCCTGTTGTCCAAGCCATCTGATACGTGAGCTCGAGCGATTATTCTCACAGATAAGTTGGTCGCTCACATATGCATGTGGTTGACGGTGTGCCTTCGCGGCCATTCATGTCATCATCCTGTTTGCCTCGACTTGATCACTTCTACCGCTGCGCCTTGATGTTATTGCGCCTGACTGTTATGTCGCACGCAGAGGTGCCCGTACGTTCTCCGTTGTCGCGATGAGATAATCGATTGACTTACAACTATGTTTGCTGAAACGTATACAGGGCTTGCGACGTCCTGGGAGGCGCTGATGGTTTTCGACGCTCTGATCTTCTTTCTCACGTTCGCAAGGACCTACAGCGTTTCGCGGCGAACTCGCGCTCTGTGGTCGAATTTCACGGCCGTGCCGCTCACGACGATCATGCTGCGAGACGGTAGGCTTGATTTTATTTGTTACGAAATGCACTGATCGGATGGAAATTTTAGGTGCCATCTACTTCGCGTATGTACTTGGATGTCTCAACAAATGGCGCTAATATCTTGCACCACAGCGTCATGAGTCTAGCCAATCTTGCTAATGTACTTACATTCTATGTGAGCCTAACTTCAATATTTTGATTCTTTTGAGCCTTATTAATGATTCGCACATGTAGTTGGCTGGGGTACGTATTCTCTGATCGACATTCGTGAAGGCGAGTTCCCTGACGAATTCCACGCCAGTCATACCTGAAGGGATGTTTGTCGTCGTTCACCAGCTGGTAGGGCTTCGTCTGCATCCGGCCTTCTTACACTAATGGATGCATCAGCATATCGATAACGATGATGTCGCGACTAATGCTCAATCTCCACGAGCGCGCACACGTTGGTATCCTTGCAGTACGCGCACCACATTCTACATGGACGAGTGGAAACCGCCGCATAGACGCACTAGAACTCGATGACGTTTCGTCGCCCACAAGCCCCACGAATAAGAGCTTCGGTCCGGGCAACCCGTTTCCGAGCGTTTCGTATGGACTAGGCTCGTATAGCACTCGCGCAACCTGTGGCAGCATTGTGGGTGATGGCACCTGCACCGAACCACGCCCGCTAGGAGTCACGGTGGATGTGAATGTGGAGGTCGCCACTCACCCGGCGCCAACGCCTTCCACGACCACCTTGAACTCTCCGGATGCGTCGGCCTCTCCAACACGGTTGCTACGAAGCGCGTCGAACAGCCAAGTCGAGCATCGGAGTCTATGGCAACCACCATGGCCACCATGGTGACCGAGATCGTCCGTTTATTATGAAATAATAATTTTTACCTGACTGTGCGAGAAGAGTCATCCTTTGTGGGCTCACACTTTGTGGGCTCACACTCGAAACTGTCCAGCGTTGTCTCATTTTACTGCCATTCCTTCAGGTCTGCCCTTATCGACTAACTCGACTGACACATAATCATTACATTTTACCCTGGTTATCTGGGGATACTGTACCTGCTATGGTATGAATATGGGACTGATTCATTTTTTCTTATGTACGAACACCACTCCAAGATCCATTATTCCCTTTTCATTCCCGTTTGATCATTCGCATTACGATCTCATTACGGTTCTTTGTTCTAGTTTAGATGGGTCTGGAAGTCGCTTGTACATATGTATATCCGCGTTTTTGGAATTGTACACATCTCTTTTGGTAATTTCCCACCATCTACCCATTACCAGATCCAGTACTTGCTTGATCTGGCGAATTGGTAGCGGATTTCTGGATTTGGGATCCAGCTTCCGCGGCCCGATCACGTGTACTATTTAAACGCCGCCCACAAGTGTGGCTGGTTGTTTCAGAACTGTCAACTTTCAACCTTCGCTTGCGCCACTGGATTGAGCTTTGAGGACTCCCTCGCGTTCGACACAAGTCTCTCCGGGCTGCACCAGCATTCTTATATCGTTCAATATCCAGCAATCGTCTGCCCAAATTCCAGTCTTACCTTGCATTGCGGTCTTTCTCCGTTCGACGCCACACGTACGATAACACGAAACGATCGTTCATTGACCAACAGTTATCCAAACTTGGCGTCTCTTCTGGTGTTCTCAAATACTAGGGTGAGTCCGGTGGACGTGTACACTTTTCTTCATTTGATGTGCTGTTTAGTGGCCAATCAATCAATCATGGGCTCTCTCTCTCAGAAAGTTGAAAAGTTGTATATGGAGGGGTCTATTGTACTCGTCAACTGTGATCCTGATGACCAACTGGTCCAATTATTGCATGTAAGCCAACTTCATACTTCATAAATCAGCTTTTCCTAATTGCAATCCGTCGTGCCTCCAATTTATCCGCCTCATCGTCTGCAGCACCTGTCCTTTGATAAATCTGATAAATCTTTGTTGTTTGACGCACGGTCTCGGTATTACGGGATTATTGCCCGTGCCCTTACTTCAGGTGTTCGTATGGGCCGTGATTCATGGCACTTTGGTTGGCCCATAGATCACTTTTGGCTTCTTTCGTGGCTAGATGGTCGATCGCGCGAAGAGCATGCTTTGGCCTCCCAGTTTACTCATGACGCGGATACCTGGCTGCTGCTGGAATTGGCGATCATTGAAATGAATCGAATCACAGGTTATTCTAACTTGTACTGTATCTCCGTGTCTGAGCCTGAGGAGGGCCTTGTTCTATTGGGCCCTCGCGTCGTCGAACGAACTCTCTTTCCGGACAACCACACAGGTTTCATGTTCATTGCCGTTATCACGAAGGCCCACGGTCACGTGGGTTCTGCGCGCCCCAGTAGGCTAGGTCCAGATGCTGGGGACGACCGTCCCTCTCAGGAGGAATATCGTTTATTGGGTAATATTTTCAACCACGTTCAGCCGGTCTGGATGCAAGCAGATGGGTTACAGAATTTCTACTAGCTCTCCCAGAGCCATCTCTCTTTCAATCAATTGGAGCACGGTATTCTCGGCCTACGCATCGCTCTGAATATTCGGATTTATCGCCAATCAAACCACGACTTCACACACCTGTTACTTTTTGTCTTGCCATTAGGAAGTCGTGTCGTGTAATGATTTGCTACTGAGCATCTAAATGTTGGAATTTTGCATTGTATCGATCATAGCTATCTCGTATGTATGTACTTGCTACTTATAAACACGATCCATTCTACGTACTTGAAATATGAAGTGTCAATTATGTGCATGCTAATCTGCAAGTTTGCGTGGCTGCAGTTGCTCAGCCTGGAGCAAGAATTACTTGCTCACCGTACGCGTGGCAAAATTTCCTGGACGTTCTGGCACAAAGCCATGCTTGTTTACGCATTACGACCGATTCACACGACCACTTTGATCGAATGGACGGGTTTTGGCCCCTGCTTCAACGATGCGAGAAGCGCGCACGCTATCATCCTACAGCACCTCTTCAAGCATGAAATGCGCGTGGCTTGTGCGTGTCCTCATTTAAGGGCTCACCGTGCTTTTGTTGGACGCGATTAAATACCATTTCGTCCCCCATGGATCTCTGGCAAACTCCTTCCATCATGTCTCTTTTCGGCGGACAGCCTGTCAACGTTAACAATCAGTGGAAAATGCACGAACCTCAGTCTACTATCATTCTTCGACACCCACGACCAAGACACGCACACCCGATCATGCAGCCCGACACCCCCCCACCGTACAATCCCATGGGTCGGCTTTCCCCCGAGCAGGTAGCGGAGACCGAGCGCATTCTGAGACGTCAACCGGCCATTCAGTTCCAGCCGCTGCCGGAGTTGCAGGACATGCCAAGTTTCCAGTCGATGGCAGCTGCAGAACCGCCGTCTGTCGCACCCGCATTCATGCCGTTTGCAAAAGGCAGTGGTCCTCTGACCCCTTCCCAGCGCGCGGAAGCCGAAAAGGTATTGAGACGAATGACGCATCGGAGCCCTGCATACATGCAAGTCGATTCCGTGCCACGTGTGTGCGACATTACCGTGAGTGCGCCAGCTTCAGCTCTCGGACGAGGACCGCCCCTTCTGGGAGAATTAACGGATTCACGCGTCTAGGACGCCCGACAAATGCCGTTGGATGGTCGCGTTGAATTCGACGTTATCTCGGGTGTTACAGGGCGCCTTACGCCCGTGCCTGACGTGATGAAGGCGTACTACGTCGAGTTTCTCAACGAACGCGGCGTCCGCTTATACGGGCTGCAGAGCTTCGGGCTCTACGAGGTCAGTCGCTCGACGCCGCACCTGTGCAGGCCCATCTGCGTGTCAGACCCGACCTTGGCTGTTATCAGCCCGGTAGGCACGATCACGTCTCCGGCGCGCCCTCTCGTCGATAGCCTTTGGAGTCCGACGGCCGTTCAGCCTCCCAAGCTGCGTATTTCTGATATTCGGCAGCGCTCGTTCCAGATATATGCCGTTTCCGACGAGTCGAAGCTGGAGATCCGTGACATTGCGACGCAGAGGGTGTTGAAGCGTTTGAGCTGGCCTCAAGTGGTCTCTGTTGAACGTGTTGTCAGCGTCGAACAGCGTGCTTTGACTATCGAGTAGAAGCCTATACTTACTGTGAGTGACTTCACTTCTCATGCACCCGCCTCTTGCTTGACAAACCTTGTAGTGTTAATCTGCCGTAATTACCCTGCTAGTCGGGCCCGTCCCAGCTTATCGCCCCGGTGGACGCTTTCGGATATGGACACTATGTTTGTATTGAAATTCATATATTATCGCTTGGTATGTACCGTCTTTTGGACTGCACACCTTCTCGTCGGCCCCCAGGGTAGTTTTTTTTTTCAGCGTGTACATTTAACAGCTAAGTATTGCGGACAAATTTGGATGAACAGCTGTGTCAAGTCTTGTCAAGTCGGTAGTTCCGTGTTAGCGTCGCACTAGTGTCCAGTGTCCATGTCTTGACTGTCATTCGCAGATACTGTCAACGAAGGTGTACTAATACGTGGGCGCTAATCTACTCCCTGTGACAAAAGCTTCTACTAACTATTGATGTACCCTCGTACTCGTCGTAGACTCGGACAGCGGCTGTGCCATATATATCTTGCCCTGTGCAATCGGTTTGCGTTAACTTGCCTTCGACGAGTTCCATTGCCGACGCATAGACGCCCAAACCTTCAACCGGTTTCTACAGAAGCATCTAAGTACAATTCATTGTGCAGGCCATGGTAGCGCTCTTTCGCACAGGTTCCAGGTTTATGATCCGCAGGCAGTGCAGCGAATCGTATAAGAGGCAGCATTGGACGCATACTCTCCCTCCAAGTACTTCACTACGACTGAACGCAAAACGCAATGCCTATTTCCACCCATACTATCTGTCAGTCCTGTCCCTACTGTGGGCACGGTGATTCTCATTACTTACTTTTTCGCGATCGCAAAAACATCAATCCCCGCCATCTCTATAATCCTACGCCTGTCGTGCCGCCTCCGTGGTGCACATGCATGCATCATCCTTTCAGCTTTTTCCAGGGCGAACCTGTCGACATTCACCCAATGTTGGCTTCGACCTCGTCAGGATTGATCCATTACGACGTCTCCCAGCAGCCCCCCAGATTCCTTCGCTCGTCTGGTTTGCAATCAGCAGTCAGCCCATCAGTGCGGAGTGTCGTTATTACGATTCCCGGATTCCCGTCGTGGGACATCACCGTCAACTGTACTTCTTTCGATTATGTGACAGTGTTTGACATAATCGACCATCTGTATTGTTCTTTGAGAACGGGTGTCGACAAGCACACGCATGAAAGTCTCCCTGCCGAGGTCAGACGTCGAGCGTGTCAGGCATTCCAGACGAGATGCACCAGTACGGCGGAGCGGAAGAAGGGCATGAAGAGAGTTGACTTCCTGCCCGGGACTATTTTCCGTGGCTTCAAAGTCAAACAGCCCTCGGCATTCCGGTTGGGCGAACCCGTCTTGGAACTCCATACTACCTATGCCAAGACGCCCGCATGAGTCTTGTCTCCCTGACTGGATATCTCCAACAAAATTCCCATGTGCAGCCCTTGCAAGAGCTGTTGTCGATTGTTTCTTACTTGCCATGCCTGATGTAAAATTGGAACGTGTTGCCGTCTAACCATACTCCATATACAAGTTGTGCATACATGTAATGAACCGGTTCGTATGTCGAATTCTATGTCAACAGGATTTCTATATGACACAAATATGGTAACATACATGAAAGACATCTCGAGGTCAATTTATGACTCTCCGGAATTGCTGGCGAGCAGTTCCATCATCTTGGTGAACCCATTCTCGTTGCAGTGTGTACCCGCCCCGACGTGGGAGCCACACGCAGCGAACGTACCAATACGTCGCACCGAGTAGAGAAACGCTCAAAGCAACAAGCGCGTGAAGCTGTAAGGACTCAATTAATAGGCCTTGCGGACATGTTTTCGGACACTCACAAAATATGGGAGATGTTCGTACACCTGTGTCCCGTTCGTCGGCGGTATCCAGGGCACGACGATCAGAAAGATGTTTGACAGGAAGAAGAGGAGAATGACGAGCTTAGGCGCGTGATATGGGGGTTTCCATTCTCGTCCTGCGGATAGCCATGAGGGGAGGTATAGTAGAAGAAGGCCAACAGAGACAAGTGTGTTTATGATGGCGTATGAATACGACGATACTGCGAGCGCGGTCAGGCATCAGGAGAACAGAAAAGATGAGAAGCCATGCACTTACAACTGATAATGAAGAGGTACGCGTCTCCAGGCGGAGGTGCGAGTATGAAAGTACACGACACGAACCACTGGGTAAATAATCCATTAAAAGGAGCACCGAAGGGTTCATTGCTTGCAAAAAATTCCGAAAAAGGCAGAACGCCCTCACGTCCTAGCTCCTGGATGACTACAGAAGGATAAAACACTGAATATAAGTGGTGAACGAAAAGAGCCTGACCTCTTCCCTGAACAAATTGACCGGCGAGCAGATTGCCCAAAGTGGAAAGCGAAATGAAGGCACTGAGCGCCTGCGATGGATTAAATGGGTTGAAGACGGCTTCAGACATGCTAAACTCACCTTCTCAAACGTGGCGCCGAATAAATTGCGAAAGTAAAGGGCTCTGCAATCGAAAAAAAAAAAAAAACAGTTGGAAATTATCGGGAAAATACAATGAATACAACCCACGCCACAATTTGACGGCTTTCGAGTATATCGCGCTTCGAAATCACAGCAAAATAGGCAACATTGATGAGGAAATACATCGTCGTTACAGATGCCACCGCAATGGGTGCCGCTCGTTTCAAGGTGCGCACGGGATCGCGTATCTCCGAGAGTGCGTAATTAGCATTAGAATATCCGACAAACGACCTGAAAACATGTGAGCGCTTATATCGGAGCACAGCATGTTGTTTAACACGATCACACCCACCATATGACATTATATAAGCCCGTAATATAAGCGTTTGCGCTTGTGCCACTGCCTTCCCAGAACGTGGCCCACCGAAAATTGTCTGGGCGCTCGTAGCGGTCTTCGAGTTGTCTAATCATACATAGGGCTTTGAGAGAATAGATGACAGGTGCTGTGGAAAACTGACGATAACCACATATCCCTGCCATACAATCCGGGACTCTCGTAGCGCCCGGGCAAGACGCCTGTCAATGCGAGCATACCAGAGAAGACGATAAGCGTCAGGATGATGAGTTTGAACATGCCGAGTGCGTTTTGAAGACGGACGCCCCATCGCATGCACGTGCCATGTATAAGAAAACAGAAAGTGAGGACCAGGAAAGCGGCTGTGCGTACAGTCCAGCGCGTTGGCTCAAGTGCAAGCGCGTGCGTAATGTCTTGAAGATTGTGGGAATATGTCATAGTTCAAGAAAGATGACTCCCCCTACTTACATGAGCCAAAAACGACGCTATTGGCCGCTGCAGATCCCTTGGAGATCATGTTGTATGAGCATTTTCCCTGAGATACTGCTCAAAAAGAAATACCGTTATGATCGCGTAAGTGGCGTATGCGCAAGTTACAAAATACTTGGGTCGGCGATAAATGTACTCCAGATAATTCTTCTCGCCGCCACTCCGAGGTAATCCCTGACATTAGCAAACAGGTCAGGTACGAACCGGAACGCTGGGATCACATCCCTGGTGTACGCTGAGGACCGAAGGATCACAGCATTTCAAAATTGCTGTCCAATTCGATCATCGATGTCAGTCAGCGATCTTTCGGTCCCCAGCATAGGGATAGAATCAAACATTATCGTGCACTCACGGTACCCAGTTCCATGTAAACCATTGTCCCAGCAGCAGCAATGAGTGCACCTACGAGCCACATGGTAAAAGCACCACCAACGCTGCCGGCAGCTCGTAAGATGGTGCTGGGGGTTGCGAAAATACTGGGCGGCTATATAATAGATTGTGCCATGATTCACGAGAAGAACATACCCAGTTCCTATTACACGGTTGAATATGAGGAAAACTGCGCTGTACAATCCTTCCCGAAGATTGTGAGCGTCGAGAAAGACCGCAAAGTGAAGTAAGATGGTTGAGTTCGCGTACCAAGATGTCGTTGAGAATGGGAGTCCCCGTGGCCGCCACTACGTTCATCACTATCAGCCTGGAGAGCTTCTATACTTGTAATGAAGTTTAAAAATCATATATTGCATTGCCAATAAAACAAATGCGCACCCGGGCATTGCAATGTTGCACTATAATCTGTGTTGTGAACCATATCTCGTAGCAGTGCTCTCGATTCATCATCTACCGTCATATTGTTCTAGCCAATAATGTGATCAGACATGCGAATGCATACGATACAGGATAATTTACACACCAGAAAATCAATAAACAATCAGAGGGGAATGACAGAGGACAAGCCGACGACTTCCTAGTTATTCAGGCGGATTGTGACAAAGCATGACTCACCGATCAACACGAAAGAATAATATCTATGGTGTCAAACGTGCCTTGTTTCTTTAGAAGTAATTCATGTTCGGCATTGTCCTGAAAATTTTCTTGACTCTTACCATTCAATATGCTGTGTCCCTTGCTTGAGACACTTTTTGGTTTTCCTATCAGATCCGGATGATAGGACATTCAATATGAAACCCGAAACACACCATGCGAACTCGGACTATCCTGCGCCACCTATCGTAGGCCACGCCAGGCAAATATAAGTGTGGACGCGACAGCGCTCGTCTGTTCCTGGTCTCTACGTAGGCGCTTGCACCTATTCTACTTTTGTTTTCACGCCGAACCTGTCGTGCGATATGTCTATGAGGTCTTCCAATGTCGGGTATCAACTTGGATCGCTCCTGCTCGGGCTGGTTGCCGTCTCGACGTGTGTATCACTTGTATTTCTCCTTATAGCTGGATTGGACTCGGTATCACAGATTGTACGGGATTACTGTCGTCCAATCTCATAGATACTTCAAGAAATGCAAGTCCGATCCTCTGCGTCTAAAATTATATGTACGTGTAGATTTTCTTGAGGTGCCGGGATGATCACACATGTATCTCGTCTGCTCAGGTCTTCGCGCTATGGTTTGTTTTCTGAACGAATTTCTTGACATGGAAGCTAAACATGTCACTATTACAGGATCCTGGATACCGTCCATTTAGGTTTTGAGATCTGGGGAAACTACTATTATCTGGTGGGGTCATATGAACGTGTTATTTTTTCCTTCAGAACTGACTGAACTATCTGCGCAGATCACTCACTTCGGGAACGAGGACACATATCAAATTGAACCATCTTTGTAAGCTTCATTCGAGATACTTTGATCATTTGAGTATCGAAATTGATGATTTTAGAGGGCATATGGTACGATGTGCTTCTCTTGTGTGCGACACGTGCACCACAGTCCTCTGACAATGACGCTGCAGCTGGGCAACCAAGTTGCTGTGATTACAGTGTACTCCTACTACTTCGCACAAAGGAATACGGGATCATTGTAGAATATTTTGTCCTGATTTATCTGCAAAAAAAATTGCACATGATGAAACTAAAGTATCTTTGAAGTCTTGAGAAAAATTTCTGGGCTGTTATGATTGTTTGTTGATGCACCAGAATTTTTTTCGCAGAGGGTCTTGTTTTGGCTACTTTCGGCCAGTTCGCACAACGATGACTCACTGAGTTCAACTTGAGTTCAACTTCGCTATTGTTTCTTCCAATACCTTTCTTTTGTCTTCCTATTGCTTTCAAGGGCTCAAACGTGGTACTGAATGTTTTCAGGCATGTAAAGAGGCCAGAGCATCAGTCTGGATTGGCTGTTGGAGGTAGGCACACTGGCAGGTGTGGCATCGGCACCTGCACTGGTCCACTGCCAAAGCTCGAGTTCAAGTTGCTCAACATGCCATCCTTGCTCAGACCTCAGCCAAAACACAATGTCGGAATAGATGAATTCATTGTGACAGTATGACAGAGCCTTTCAGCTAGCTACAATGGTGATGGGCTAAGCTACAGTTTGTATGGAGTCTAGACGAGAATAAACACAGCAGACAAAATGAGTTCGAAAAAGCAGCGATCAGTCTCACCGCTCCCTCAAGCTAACAGCTATATCAGTGAGGACATGCACCTATTCATTCGAATTTTCACTACCAATACTGTCTTCATGTATATCTATCTCCTCCTGTTCTTCTATGTTCTCCATGGCAGGTGAACGTCGTGCCAACTTCGGCTTGAGTGGTCGCTTTGGTCGCTTGGGCCAGTCTTTCTTCTTGATTCCTTTTTCCTTGAGCTCGGCGCATGCTTTCTCCCAGTCTGCAACAGTCTGTTCATGCTGTCTGCATATCACCTTCCACTCGATGTCAAGCGTCTGCTGCTCCTTGCGTTTGCGGTCTCGCTCCACTTGGTTTGACGCTCGGGTGGCCTCTTTTTCTTGAATACGTGCTTTTCTCAGTTCAACCTGCTCGACAAACTCCGGATCGGTCAAAACTCGACCCTTGCCACCCGGAAACAGAACAACTTTGTCCGAGTCCACTGACCCTGCCTTTTTTTCCTTTGCCTCCAGCGTTGCACGTGCACGATCCAAACCCATGCCGAAGACAGTTGTCTGCGCCATTGTCCGCTCGATGATGTTGTTGCGCAGCTCAATATGAGTCTTGGCCAGAGCAAGACTGTGTTCCAGTGCTGCTATACGAGAACAAAGTTGCTCTCGCGTCTCATACGTACTCGGGTGTGTCTCAAGGAGAGACCAGTCGGGTGTAGGCAGCACATCTGGATCTGGGTGTGGATGGTCGGCAGATGGCGGCGATAGCTGCAATAAATGCTGTGCCATGACAGGCTCCGACTTCGCCATAAGGAAGGCTCCTGACTTCGTTTGAGCTAGCTCAGATGTCAGAAGCCTCATCTTCTCCGGCGCTGTGTCGACAGATGACTCAGAGCATATGGGGTTTACAGGTAGAATGCTGCGGTGCTGAGCGATAGAGTCGTCATGGATCGCTGATGGTCGTTTAGTCTCAGATTGCGATAATGCTAGCACGTCTTTGTTAAGAATACTAGCGCTAGATTCTGCTAACGATTCACTATTGTCAACTCCGAGGTGGCAGGATTGAGACGTACGCACATTTTTCATCTGATGAGTCATCAGGTGAGGGTATAGCAGCATTGGTGGCGGCGGCGGCGGCGGTGAGTTCATCAGCATCACTCAAGCTGGATACTTTAGTGGCAGGTTCGTATGTGCCCAGATCGAGTTGCGCAGCTGTAGGCTGATATGTGTGGAAGGCACGGAGGACAGCCTTGACGGGACTAGATGGGTCAATCGGCAGAGCGTGCTCGAGCGACGTTGCGTCGCTCGGTTTCGTTTGTTCTGTGTGGATTGCCTCTGGGTTGTAGGGCCAGATCCCTGTAGCTGCGAATGCCATCTTGACATTGTCCACAGTGAAGGCCTGGATAAAGGCACGTCCCCAGACCGCTGCAAACTCATTCTTGTTCACCCCACGTTCATGGGTGAGTTCAAACTCGTGAAGCTCCTGCTTCCAGCAGACCTTCATGCGTCCAAAACAGACAACGTCCAGACCCTGTAAAGCATGCGTGCAATGTGGAGGATACCCGATAATCTTCACGTTGCATCTTTTAGCTTCCTCGAGGAGCTCAGGTGTGTAATGCGAACTGTGGCCATCCATGAAGATCACCCGTAGCGCACGGCCATCATCTGCTTTTGCGCGAGTCTCCCTTTCAAACATCCCAAACCAACTGACCGCAATTTCGCCATTTGACCAACCACTTTCGGAATGTGTAAAGCTATTTCAATCACCATCACCAGCGTGAGTACATTGAAGCATTTACTATTGTCACACAATGAAGAAAACTTACGCAATGCCTGCTGGATTGTCATCATTCCAGCTGCTCTGAAAGTTTTTCGCTTTGAAAACGGCGACAGGAGTGACAGTAGATCCGTCGGCACAGATAGTCACGAGAACTGTTGTATTCTCTCGATTGGCAGAACCCTGGCGGTGCTGTGTGTTTTGTCCACGCCGTCCGACAACACGTTGAAAACCCTGGTCGGAGCCCATGAAGCCACACTCGTCCATGCCATAAATGTTCTTCGGATCAACACCAGCATCTATGAGCTCCTTCTTAACGAGTTCGAACCAGCTTCGCACAACTTCAGGATTCAAAGCACGGGCACGCTTCGAATCAAGTGGGCGGCTCCAGTGACTTTGGAGGACATCATGATGTCGCTCGAGGAAGCGACCAACCCAGCCAGTGCCTACAGGCTTCCCACCACGTTTTTTTGCAACTGCGTTCGCAAGGCATTCAATCTGTGCATAGGTCTGGGGAAGACCTCTGTCTGCAGACTCGAGGATGAAATCCACTACGACGTGTTCCTCTGCAGGTGAGAGTTTCTGGCGTGAAGCTTGGAAGACGCTCATTGGACGATGCTTTCCCATTGCGTGATCATACAGTGTACGGTGGTTTACCTTCAAAGTACGACTTATTCCCAGTGGAATTTTTTGAGGGAAAGCTATTGTATGTACCTTGTATTCCAATGCAACCTTGCGCACACTTCGCCGTTCTTTCTTAGGTTTTTCGAGTTCGAAAAGGTATGCAACGACGGCATCTTGCATTAGCTTGTTCTCTGCTCGGTGGGCTTTGATTTTCTTGACTTTTTCGGAAAGAGCATGCCCAGGCATAATGAAATAATGAGGTTACAATGAAGATGGAAATGAGACTTGTACTGGGTGGAAATTTTGACCAGGACTGCATTCAGACAGCCTAGAAGCAATTTGTTAATTTGTTGCTTTGATAATGCCGGCGGCAACTGTAACTCTGAATGTCTTATACCTGAAGACATTAGCAGCTGTACCTCTGCAGAATGCACGCAATGAAGGACTAAGTAATATAGAAAACATGCCTTCCGAAATGGCATTTTTATTTGGTTGGGATGTACTCCCTAAGCACGAAGGGAACATAATATATTCTATGAGCACAGACAACAAATGTAACTCTAGTTGCATCAGCTTCCGTTCGCACACCACAATTCGGGATGCCCGTTACGAACAGAGCACTGGCCTCCTCAGATGAATAAGTGTACTTGTCAGCATGACTGAGACCAACCGTCCGTATCCCACGACAGACTGAGAGCTAACGACGCAGTGGCATTCCGAACATCATGCCTTGATCTTTGTTCTTGTATATCCAGCTGCTGCTCTCTTCCGCATTGACCATCAGTTTGTCATTGCCGAATCCAGCGTTAACAAACATGTTCACAAAAGTGCTAGCCAGATTGCCACGAGCGGCAACATTTGAAAGTGTTGTCCGTACGTTTTCCAGATGTGACTCAGCCTCGTGGTCAACGTCAAAACATCGCAGGTTGTTGTAAAAGTCCATGAGACCGGTGCAAAGACACCGACCAAGTAGAGTCGCGTGGGTCATGAAGACAGCTGTGACATCGATGTAGCACTTGCAGCACAAGGGAATGGCCAGTCCAGCTTGCCATTCGTGGAAATGCGGACCACCGCGCGTGTTAGTTGGCGTGAAATGTACTGGATGAGATAGCATCAACATTGCTATGCATCACAGGGAAGACGAGACGTTGTGAGGCAAAAAGTAACGAGAGATG
Organism: Fistulina hepatica ATCC 64428; assembly: GCA_000934395.1. NCBI lineage: Eukaryota > Fungi > Basidiomycota > Agaricomycetes > Agaricales > Fistulinaceae > Fistulina > Fistulina hepatica. The sequence goes on along the minus strand of KN881590.1, from coordinate 80,413 downwards.
GCGAGAGGTTTGAATACACACCTCGCTAAGAAACCACTTGACAATGTAACCAAAGACAATCAACAAGCCGTTGTCCGTACAACAGCTTTATGCGCTTCTCGCGCATCACATTGAGTGTTGCTGCCAGGTTGCAGGCGGCGTCGGCTAGGAGATGCGGTGCAAGAAATGCGTCAAAGAGCAGCTCATCGTGACTCGCTGGGATTTCAATATTGGTGTTGCTCGACGCGATAATGACATTGGTCGTGAACTTCTGTGCAGGGTGAGGGCCGTGTTGGCCACGGCGAGTAGATAGTTACGCACCAACTCATAGGTGCGAGACTTATGGTATCAAACTGATGCCGCAGAATCATGGCAACAACTTCTGCGGCTGGGTCATAAACATTTTGCAGAAAAAAAGACAGCTGAGAACGTACTCGGCACGAACGGTAAGATGTGGAGCGGGCCGAGCAAGGCAAAAACACCAAAGAACTGATAAGTTTCAAGCAGCTTCAATAGGCTCGTGAACAGCTTGAGAAGAACGAGGCCGTGTGGCTTACTACCCTCCCGTTCGAGGTCGGCCGCCAAACGACCAACAACGCCCATGGTGACGATGTCCTCCTGGCGCGCTCCGTTCTCAACGAGCCAGCTCCAGACGGCACGCGCGCCTGTCGTGAGGCCACTCTCCGATGGCGAGCCCTCTGAGTCCCCGAAGCTGCGGTAGTCTACGACAAGAACATTTGTGTGCAGGCGTGACAAAAACATGGAGTAATGCATGACACGCGTTGGTCGCGCGCACATCGCAGCGTTTTCGTGCAGAAACAGGATGGTCGGATATGCCTCAAGCGCACGGCACATATCGAGTCGTTCCAGAATCGTTCGAGAGATGCGACACCTTGGTAGCACGCATCAGACAGCATGAACCAAGCGCCCAGTGTCTCTCCGTCCGGTGTTCTTATGTATAAATTCCGCGTCTTGTTCGCTAAACGGAATGTCGGACACAACTTCGGATGATTTCGTCACCCACGGCGTGTGTGCGTGCGAGATATTATGTGACGGCACCGAGGACATCCGATAAATTGTGCAGAAAGAGGTATGTGCATCGGTACCGGCAGGAGCTGACAAGGTCAAGTCTTTTTATCAAATTAAAAGTGAAAAGGAGTAAATGTAGATACAGAACTCTGTGGAGCATAAAATCACACGTGAGAAACATGAGAAAGATGCTGAAATAAAAGAAGCATACAGTTGAATGCAGAGACAGCCAGCTTGAAGAAAGTGAGAGTATTTGCCCTGTTTACATCTATGGAAAGACTCGAAACATGAAGTGACAATATAGCAAACAATCTACCCTTCAATTTGAGTGCCTTGCGACCTTTCCAGTGGTGATTCTCAGCTCACCATAATCTTCCCGTTTTCCATTTCGCACATTCAAGAGAGCAATCGGAAGCGTTGGGATTTTTGTAGCGACCACAAAAGTTCATGGCGTGCTGAATTGTTGCAGTAATATAAAATGAGACGCGAAGAGCTATTTTTTGAGACCATTTGCAGGTAAGTATGTAGAGAATTGCGGTGAGCAGAGGCAAGATGAGGTCGGTTGTGCGAAGTGATGGTAGTGTGCGAAGTGATCGGAGATCACTGTACAATCTTACTTTGTCAATCGTATGTGAAAGAAACAATCGCCAATTGCCGTCAGATATGTGTACTGATCACTACGGAATTTTGCGTGCACAGCCTTCTTGTACAGCGTGTCTGGAATTATGCTTGTGTGTGTTCCGACCATCAAGCTTCCGACCTGCTGACCCCCTGAAGGTGCACGCAACGTTCATCGTTCTCTCTACCTAATGCTTTCTATCATGATGGTAACTTACGTTGAGACACTTTCTTTTACTGTGCTTAATATGGGTGTGAGTAGCTTGGGCTTTCCTTGTTCTCTGCAGGTGTGCCACTCTTGTACTTCACTTGCTTGACCGAAGTTCACGCTCTCACACTCTGTCTAGGTGCAATATTCTGTGAGTTACACCGAGACCCCACTATGTTTCGATCAGCTGACAACAAAAAATAGACCTCGGCCTGAACAAGTAAGAGTTTATTTCCTATTTTATGTAAACTATAATTATTCATGATTTCTGGAAGTATTACAGATCGTACAATGTCGAATGGATACACGACAATTATTCGGGTAAGTGGTTCAATGAGATCATGCATTAACTGCCTCAGAAAACCATGAAAGGATCTTCTCTATGCGGGTCTTTCAACAGGCATGGCTGCTGACGTCCTTATCGCAGTTGTGCTATGTTTCCAGCTCAAGGACAGTCGGGTCGGGTTTAAGCGGTTGGCGATTTCTTTCTGAACCCGTAATACTCATTGATGGTCGTGTAGGACAAATAATGTTGTCGACCGACTGATTTTGTATGCAGTTAACACATGTAAGGCAGACTTTAAAGCGTCGTTGATGCTTCTAACCCATGCTCGTTACATAGGTGTCCTGACCACGTGCGTATTGCTTGTGTTTTTCTGGCTGTAAGTCCGAATCCAAGTGTGACAGATTGGTTCAATGTTTCGGCCTAGTCGCTGTTCGTTGTTTTGGTCTGAATTCCATGGAAACGACCTGAAATTATATTTCAGTATATTGTGTGGCCGGAGACCAATATTCTCATGGCCGTGCTTTCGACGTTGAGGTGTGTCGGGGTTTCGTGCACACCTACAGCTCTAATTCTAAACTATCCCCTAGCAAATGTAGGACCGACCTTTCGTAGTTGGTGATGAAAAGTTCTGATTGCTTCTCTGACCACACCTACGCAGTCTACCTCAATAGTATTCTTGCCGTATGTAAGTCATCTATTTTTTGTAGCAATATTCGGATGTTGAAACCATCATTTTTCTAGTGAACGGTCGTCCCAAGTTGCGAGAAAAACTAATGTACGGTAGCGGGCATGACGTGACATGGGAAGTCGGGCACATCCCGACCGCGTCAGGAGGTACTTTATCAACTACCTCGGGACAGTTCTGCTCGAGCGGTACAATCAGCGTCCACGTCAATGGATCTGCACAGTCCGATGACATGGATAAGGCCAAGGCAAGTTGATTATAACTGGCGCCTTCTCTCGGTCTGAATATCCCTTTTCCGGGTATATGCAGGAATCGGCGTGTCAGGTCTGAGAATGTCAAGAGTTAATTGTCCGTTTCAACAGCGATATGATGTGGCGGGTCTTGGGTGAGCTTTCCCGATCCATTCAACTGTTGAGGGTCGCTGACGTGATAAGTCGTAGGGATTGCTCCATATTTTATTACCAAATCGGTTGTTATTTCCAGAGCCTGATCAAATCATTTGATTTCTACTTTTGACTGTTTTTTGCTTCAACATTACTGATGGGCGGGTCGAGTTGTCTTGTTGCTGGGTCAAGTGTGCTATACCATTGCCAGCGCCGTCATGACCGCCAAGCATTGAAATCAGTCTTTATAGCTGTATCCATTATCGCCAGCACTCTCAGTTTAATATGCGCCGCCTTAGGCGGCAGTTGTCTTCTTTAGGTGTCGTTCGCACTTCAGCATCCATGATAAGTGAGTAAAACCTCTAGCTAACATCCTTGTCCATGCATCGTTCTAATTCGTTGTTTATTGTTCTCTCTGTAATCAGTTTGGAGATCGTCTCGGATGCCTCAACCCATGTTTTTAGTCTCCAGCAATGGACATCAATTACCGCTGAACTCGCAGACAATGACTCGATCCTCGGCCGTTGTGATAAAATATCGCGACATGCATGGTTCTGGACAGGTCGACAAGACATGTATGCCGAAGGTAGGTCGATTGCGCGATGAATGTCGTTGGCGCCCTCGTTTTCTTTCCACAATAGAAGAAGGAAGTTCTTCATTTCAGGGTCGGGGGCAAACTGCCAGTGTTTATAACGTTTGATTATGCGTTCCTCGTGTTATAGTACACACTACCTGGTAGGTGTTTCTCAATCACTGTAAGATCCACGTCCACTGAGTTAGCACATTCCATTTGTTACGCAAAGCTCACTGCGAATATCCACCTACTTATTCCACAAATCTAGTCGCATACTTACATTCATGCCCCTATCAGTGGATCCGTGCTTGATTCAAGCTTCTAGTTGCACCTTCGTCGTCATTACCTAGCCGTTAAGCTAGGTCTTTGCCTTCAGGGAAGAAGAGGCCGCTTTTTCATGACTACTGCGGCCCAAAAAAGGCCTACTTCATTTCCCCCTTTCCGAGTTCACCCACCTATCCTCCCCTCATCTACCCTGCTACATCTTTGCTCTACGCATTTCTCTCGATCGTTGCTGCAATGCCTTAATCTGCCATTACGCGTGCCACTGCGTCCTATTTGGTAATGTGCCGTTACCATTCAAGTGTGTTTGTGTCATCAGTCGGTCTCTCTCTTAACGAGGGCAGTTGCTGGTGTGTACTAATTTCCGTGCTCATTTATCTTCCACCTTCGGCAACTTTCCTACACAGAAAAAGCTTGTCACATCATGAAAATGATGCAGAGTACATATAGCGACAACTAACATGATCTCAATCCCTGCACATTGCTGTGTACGGCACCATGTCGTGCGTGTTGTGAGCTGGTATGCTGCGAGGAATGACAGAGTAGCAAAGACGAATAGTGTGGCGCGTTGACCAACTTACACCGTCGCATTCAACGGTGGTTTGCTAAACTGTAACACATACACAGCTAGGTCGCTGTCCAAGTGACCGTATTCGATAGTGCTATCGGGGCACGGACAATCTCGCTGACGTGGGTTATCAAACCCAATCAGGGAAACTATATTCTAGGCACAAAGCAAGGCTATGCAGGGCTATGCACACGCCACAACCGCAAGGCATACGCGCAGCACTCCATTCAAAAGCACTCGAGCTCAAATTTACCTCACGCTCACGCTCCCTCTAGACCGTAACTGCACGCCTTGACGATCTGGTCTTCGAATGCAGCCGCAGTTCAACATGAATCCCACCTTTGCTCAGGTTATTGATCCTGTCTGATAACGAGAAGAGAGCGAAACTCACTCAGAAGTATTAGAATACGCCGGACGGCGCACCGCCTGCATACACTCCATATGCTGATGATGCCCGTCCCAACCCCCCGTCCCGCGCCCGTTTCAGTGGCGTACGCAGGCATGTCGATCCCGCAGACAAAGCCGACGATCACCGACGGCACGACGACTCTCCTCCACTTATGCCCCTTCCAGGTCCTATTCCAGGACCTTCCCTATCGAGACGAACCCCGCCATTTCCCGTGCGAGCGCCCTTCGCGACGCGTTATGTTTACATCGAACGAGATATGGATTCCGTGCGCGGAAAGTTTGTGGTGGATCCTTCGTTGACCGTTCCCCAGCGCTTTATACCATCGCTTCCTGAAGGCGAGACTCCTGAGCATCGCAGCGACGTTTATCTACGCTCCACATTCGGATCTATCGACGCCGATGTGACGGTGGCTGGTATTCCTCCCACTGGCTTCGTCGGGAAGAAAGTGGCCATTCGTGCGGAGTCTTCATTCGGATCTATGACATTGAAGTTGGTGAGTGGTTGCAGTTTTGTCTTACACACAGCTTCGCTAACCTCATCGTAGCACTCTGACGGTGTACCACGTCAAGCTCTACACATCACAATCCACGCGCGTCATGGCAGTGTTCGATTGTATTTGCCGCACACATTCCATGGCTTCGTGACGACGAAGAGTACCTCTGGAACCGCGTTTTTCCGCGGCACGCTTGCGGATCAGATGACAATGCTCGTCGATGTAGGCCATGTACGCACCAGCTTCGTTGGAGACTATTCCCAGTACACGGGCGTCCAGGACGGCTGGCACGGCGACGAGCTCGAGATCACGTCCGAACACGGCAGTATCACAGTCTCGTTTGAGCAGGATGGTTCACAGCTATCACCTATGCCGATCCAATCGATGATTTCAAACATTGCAAATACCGTTCGCGGGAGGCTTGCCAACGCTATAGCACAGACCAGCGTATCATCCCCGGTGTACGTGTCTCCGAAAGGGTTTACTTCGTACAGCGCCTGAACTTCAAGTAAATAATCGAATTTCGATGATGTTTTGTCTATGTTCATGATCTTTTGGTGGGTTATATTTTGATCCTGGAATGAGTACCAGCTCTCTAACGGATCGGTAGATTACATTTGTTACTCAGATTTTACTTCCGAGCCGGACGTTTTCATTTCATGCATACCATCTATGCTTTACACGGTATTGTTGTGCACGTACTCGACAACCGTTGTAACTTACTGCGGGCCTTGGCTGTGCAGCTATCTGCGACAGCGTCCTCCCGTGATCCCCCTGCGTCAAATTTAGCTTGTATTTTTGAACCTGTCCCATCGTCACCTTCCTAGTCGCGTTAGTTATCGAACCGCATCAGGTAATTGGGCTGCAGACCTTCGTCTATTCTGGGCGTGACCCAGGTCAAATGTACAACGTCTCCTATGAACGGAGTACCCAACAACCGCATGCACAACATTCTTCAAGAAGGATATATATGATGCCATTGTGCCGTCCACGATCAGTTCTTTCATTCTCAATCCGTAAACGCTCGAACATGTCAAGCTTCAACGCACGACTTGTCACAGTTAGTTGTCTAGTTATGATCATTAAGTGGTGAACGATGGCAACGTCCAGAGCGGTCTCACGTGGAGTACACCTTCCCTCAGGTACGACGGCCTCGCTTGATCATTCAGATAATGGACTCATCGACAAATATAAGCGTACCCAGACTATTTACTCTCTCTGCTCACGCCACACTTGTATTGATCAACCACGAATCACGATGGCAGTGTGAGTATCCCTCTGCCAGATAGCCCTTGCCCGGCCTTCGTGAAGATGCGTACGGAGTCCAGATTCGGTAGGACTGAACTTGAAATCGATGAGTGGCCAATTTCTTCCTGAAATTATGTATGGCCAGTCCAATTCCTCAGCGAATGGCACGCCTGACGAGTGCCGCGTGGAGCTCTGCGTGTGTGGTCGCTATATATTACGCTCAGGGCGCCATACGTACTTATATTATGGATGTGGTGCGCACTGGCATGTCACGTACAGTGAATGGACTCTTCAGCTTACGCCGTGGACCTGGGTATGTATGTAAGTATCCTTGCTTACTCTATTCAAGATTTATGGATGGTTCGTCCTCCATGTACAGTATGTCCTATCGTTTTGTGCTCGCCTGTTAGTGGTATTGATTTGCCATGTTACAAGATTGTTTGTTACGTAGGAAATCTAGTTTGACTTGACAGGACGGCATTGTGGTGACGCCGTTGCGGAGCCCGTTTCGATCGCCGTGTGTACATTGTCAGTTGTCACTTGCATTCGGCGTTTCTCATACCCTACTCGAACGATATCAATGGGCTTTTACAATAATTGAGAATGCAGCAGCTGGAATAGCCACTGAACTGTCACTACTTCCTCCGATATGATGTGCTACGAGTGACAACCGAGAAATCGCATCAATGTTTCCAATCCGAATCCGAGTCCGCAGCGACGCCGCCGCTGCGTCTTGACTGCGAGACCTGCCATGAGGAGCGCCCATAACAAAGCGCAGCCTGTGAGGTAAGTGCTCTGGTATGCCTACCGTCTTCCTGCAAGCTTACCCTGTATATATTGTAGTTCTTGACCGTCTTCAGTTTTCCTGTTCGATTCTAACTTTGTAACCGCAAACCATGTACGCTGTCCCTGTACAGTATCCTTACGCACCACCCAGCCCGCGGGCATACGTATTGCCTGTGTCTACCTACCCGTATGGACCTTATGCATCTCCCACGGGTTCGTGCCCTCAGCTCATCATGGCGAGTCCTCGACCATCCATGGTGATGCCCCGTCCCTCGATGTCCAATCCTTCTAGTCCTATCATGGCAGAGTTTTCCCGCCCTTCCATGTCAGGAACTCGTCCGCCCATTTCCGCACCTCCCTTCCCACTTTTCGTGCCTCATCCTTCGATGTTGGGAGCACGCCCTTCGATGTCAAGTCTTCGTCCGTCTACGTCAACGCCCAGAGCTTTAGCCACGCAGGATGAGGTAAGTTCCCCTCCGACAATTAAGTCGCAATCCGATGCGAAGATTCGACTGGCACGATTGCCGGACGAAATCGAGGATATCGCCGACCTCGCCGCACGTGCCTTCGTGGACGATCCCTTGTACAACTGGCTCGCTGGTCATCGCAAACATGTTGCGGAACTCTCCCCCCGAGAGCACGCCGCACGTGCCCAGGGAACCAGGGCTCTTAAACGGTCACTGATACAAGCAGTGCATACTGCCGGTGGACGCATCACTGTCGTTGTCTTGCCGAATGGTCGTATCGTGTCTGCCGCTCTGTGGATACTACCCAATACACCGGCGTATGACCCCAAGGGGCGAACTCGTCTGTTCTCAGTCGGTATAAAGGGGCACAAGGTGAGCGGGCTGACCGTTTGAGTGTAGTGTGATGTCGATCTGGCGGGTTTCAGCGCTTCAAGCACAACTATCTTCCTCTCGTCAGGGCGTCGATAAAGAAAGAAGTGCGGAATGGGGTTGGAGACGATTATTGGCAACTGGAGGACTGGTTCACGGATCCTTCTGAGCAGGGGAAAGGTGGACCTGTTCGTGGTGCCTATATCTATTGCTTCTGAGACGCGTCACAGGCTACGGCAGCATGCTTATCACGTCGGCGATCCGTGATATGTCTTCGGACGCATGTCTACTCGCCGCGACCAACCCGCGCGCGGTAGCTGTGCTTGAGCATTTTGGTTGGTCTGTAGGTATCAACATGCCGCATCCCCGTACCGTGTAGTCGTTCCACTGACTTTTCAATGGATGGAAAGGTTTACGACAAGGTCCTGCTTGGCGCTGGTGACGTGGGTTCAAACGGACTTCCAACCAGCCGTGGGCGTTTCCTGCTGGCCGCGAGTGGCGCTGCGCTCGCCGTGCCTAGTGGCAAAGCTGTCACCATGTCCACTCTCGACGAGCATGCTGATGGTCATCGAGAGAACAATGCAGGTTTTGTGGTTTCTCTGATGGTCAAAGTGCGTCGTTATTCAGATTTCTCGAGATATTTTATTCTTGTCCCGTGCCTTTCGCTGTCAATCGCATGGCTGATGTGCGCGGTAGGAGCCAGATCATCACGTTGTCGACTGTCGACAACGGTTCTGAAAAGTCGAATATAATTTGGTGCGACGTGGATATGTCATTTTCGTAGGCCAGCCATATTAAACGTGATATACTCCCATTATTCATCGATAATAATAATTCGTGCATTTTCAAAATTCAGCTCTTTCATGAAAGCCTGGGATCTAGTCAAGTGCTGCTACGATGGGGAGCATTATCGTTGGCGAGCTAGAGCGTTGCTCAGTTTCGGCATTGTGTTATTATCGATGACAAGTGGTGGCCACTTATTAGAGCAATCAGCAGCATGCAGCGACGTGCAAGCCTTGTGGCCGTCAGCAAGGACCATGATAATTGGCTTCGACGGATAATAGATAGGGTGTGTCCGATGAATCTGGGATTGGAGCTGGAGAACGTTGACTATGGTGCAATTCATTTTGACACCGCTACTTTGCACAGCGCTCAATTTGGCTGGTCAACGCCACCTTCAACTTGTAAGTTTCACGGAAATTGTCGCTTGCTTGCTACCGACGTTCTTGGTCATGTCGGTAATCCGTTGGAGCGACTATGTACATGGTAAGTAGTACGGAGCAATAATATATCAATATTTTTTAAACGCAGCAGCTCGTACACGCAAACATGTAGCAAGTACATCAACTTGAAAAAAAAAGCCCACGACCACTCTACTGGCATCGTTCAACTGTAGTCTGTATACACTGTGGGTCGTAAAAACAATGCTATACTTGCACAATCAGCTGCTGCACGCGTAGCAGGGCAGTCAACGAGCTCTCGAGGCCGCCTAGCTTGTGATCTTGAGGAAAATGGTAGTCTCCCCTAGGCAGACTCGAATACGCTCTAGTAGACGAGCAACCGACATATATATAACAGAGAATATTGGTGATCTTGTGTCAACGCGATCGCCGATTAGGATCTTCAAGGATGCGATCATCACCGATGGCTGGGTCGCACGTCCCCGTCAACGTCTTCCACTTTCGAACTCCAGAACTTTGCCGATAAAGTGTTTTGCTCTCCCAATATGTCTTCAGATCCATGGCGGGTTGATGTTTTGACTGCCACGATTGCGTACTATGTTTCGCCGTCTGGCTGTGACTTGGGAGGGCTGGGAACGAGCGATTGAAGCCGATCCACCTATGGAAATGGCTTACAGTGCCATCGATGGTCAGAATACAGCTACGACCCGCTGGTTTGGAGAATGAGGTTGTTGCTCAATCTTGTCTGCTCGGGGGGCTGTGGAAGTGGTCATGTTACAAGATCGTACGTCTCGGTAGCGTTTCTTCATCACTCGTCTGCGTCTACTTCCCATACCCAATGCAGTTTCTTCAAGCTGGTAATATCGGAGATGCTAACCTCACTTGCCATGCAGGAAGTACCATGATCATCAGGCGTCGTCCGTGTTACTTCCGTGCGTCCCACGCAAAGGTGTGTGTAAGAGGACGGCTCGTCAGTTCTGCTTTTCTGAGATTTCCCGTTTCTCCACTCTTGAAGGTGTGGCTCTTTCGTTTTCCGAGGCGAGTATCTGTCACCGCGAGTGATTGGCGCGACGTGGGTGCAGGTCGATCTTTGTGGCCGTAGTCTCTGCAACTATTCCACTTTCCACACTCAGCTCTCGAATAACAAGACTAGTGGCGCAAGTGGTGGCAGAGACGCCTGCACTGCCAAATTCGGAGCACGACGATATCCATGGTACGTCCACGTTGCAATTTGATTTGCGAGGGCCGTTCGTTTATCAAACAAGTGCTTTATGCTTTAAAAATAGCATACGTCGCCTAGGTATGAACCGTCAGTCGTATTATTCCATTATTTCCCCATTTTTCCAAGCCCCGATGACTCCTCTTCATCCTCCGACGTGAGTACTGTGTTATTGCTACGAGCGGTTATTGCTACGAGCGACAGGCCTGACCACGGGCGCAGGTCGGTTGCTGAGGCCGTGATCCCGGCGACTGCCGCAGTGTTCAAACTTGACCCTCTCCTCGGCTCCAATACTCTCCATCCACACTGACCCGCGCTCGAAGATACCCAGGTTGCACACCTGTCAGAAAGTCTCTTTCATAGCCATGTGGATGTATTCAGCAAACCAAAACGTATAGGTCACATTACTATCCTCGTCACTATCTATTATTCAACCTGCATCTTCGCGTCCACAGCTGCAAGGTGGGCAGCCATCGCCATTACACGAGACGACATTCAGATGCTCTTCCGGCATCCGCCGTCGTTTGGTTGTTGAAGAGCCCTAGAGACTCCTGCAGTTTCATGTTCTCCAGCAACTGTCAGCTGGTATATGCAGACATCGAGTTCAAGGCGTACTTCAAAAATTCCGACCAGTTCTTCAGAGGGCTGGGGATCTCTTTTCAGCTTCCTGATACCTGGCGCGCTTTGCATTGGGGTATTCCCTGCCAGAGCTCTGAGGGGACCACGGTCTGCCTTCTGTGATGCGCGATCCGGTTGAACGGGCAACTCATCATCCTCGGTTTCGGTTTCCACGTCGTTGGAGAAATACATGGCATTCGCTCGTTGGAGTCCGCGCTTCTTAGACCCTACTGCTGATGGTTTACCAGCAGCATCGTAAGCGTCTGCTCCCCGAGTCCCCTGTTTCTTGGGGGTTACTGGTGGCGCATAGGGATGGTATCGAGCCCCATGCTTGGGTGTTTCTGGAAGGTAGAAGTATTGCGCATAGGTACGCTTCAACCTTCGCGAAGGTGCCGTGCTTTGCCTCGTTGAGGCTGGCTGCGGGCCGAAACCCTCCTCTGCTTTCATGACGATGAACTATTGTGGATGGTCGAAGAGTATTCATATGGTTTGTACGGGAGTGTTTGAGAACGGCTACGCCGCTTACCTGACGCTCTGGAAGGTATATATAAGGTTGGGCAAGACAGGTGCTGGTGTCGACCAGAATGCGCGAGTGTGGAGCGGAGCAAGAACGGTGTTGTGCCAGTTGAGAGCAAGGTGGATTTTTATGTTCGGTCGCGCATTTGACTAAACGATGTTGATGCCACAGGTGTGTCGCGCGGCCGGATTGCCCAATTAGGATATCATCCGTGTTTGTACTTGTTTACATGCGCACAGTGTAACCATAGCCGATGAGTACTCGCTTCGCTCGCAACAATGCAACACTACTGAAAGCATGGCGACTTCACTACTGGTGCGCCTGTCCCTCCGACGGAGCACCTCTTGTCCGAATCTTTTCTTCGCGACTGTGTGTCGACGAGACGGACCCAAACATCAGTGTTACTTGAACACCATCGGTGAACTCAGTTAAGCTTCTTTTCGAAGCAGCATCGCTCAGGGCTTCATCTTTGCTATCCTCGTTTTCCTCATCTGAGCTGTCTTCGTCGGCGTCCACCGCGTCTCCGTGCACTGCGCGCACGTACGGACCGTCGTAACCAGTTCTTTGTGACATGCGCACAAGAGCCACGCCGGCACCCAGCTCAGCCGATCTTCCTAGGAAAGAATACTTGATGCCTTCGTCACGCTCGAGCCACAATTGTAGCCAGCGCCTGTCGACGGACCATTCACAACGCCAGGTTCTGGGCCTGAAGGAAATGCCACGGGCCATCACGCGTGCGCGGCATGCTTCGTGTGCCGTTGTCATCGATGGAGAGGACCTACCTGCACGTCAGGCGGGAACCGGAGTTGAAGTCAGTCGAAGTGGAGGCGCACGCACCTTGAACAATTTATCGATGTCGTTTTCTGCAGACTGAGTTGGCACGTTGTCGACGTCTATTGCTGTGTCATCATCACCAGTCATGTTCGTGCCCATGCCGTGCTCGTTGAGGGTGCGTTGAACGGCGCGTTGTGTGATGTGGGGCCGAAGACCAGGGCGCGCTGACACTTCTACTTGGCAGGATTCTGTGTGGGGTGTGCGGGGGTCATTGCTTGTGCGGGAACAGCGGGAACGAGGTTTTATACACCTTGCGCTTTGACGGCTTTGAACCGGTCAAGGCAACTCTTTCTGTGTTGAACAGATTTCCTTTCTTGTACAAACTTGACTCACGATCGTGTCTGATGTCCTCGTCGGACATGTACGTTATTTCTCCGACAAACTAGACGCCCGCTTTCCTTTTGTCATTTTTGTTCGTAGCTCTCCGCTAGTGGTCGTAACTTTGAAGCAAATTTATTCCCCTAGCTCGATTTCCCTTACACTAGTCTTTTTATTCCATTTGTATAATTATTCGAGTATCATTCACGATATATAGACTACTTTAGATTGGGTATCCCACGTATTCAACAACAAACAGCACATAATATGCTAGCCCTCGTAGAACAAAAAAAAATAAACATCATGAGTTCGTCTAGGCACCGTGAGATTCATCCATTCGTCGCGACACTACGAGATAAACGGGTATTTTAGTGAACACGACTGAAGAATGCTGTAAGAACCGGCGCGACTGCAATGCCTCCCTGGTAGGCGAAGTCGGCGATGCTCGTGCGCGGAGAGCAGAATGTGCGTTTGCCAGCATCGCACGTGCACTATCACAATAACCTCCCGACCTCAGGCAGCATTACTCGGAGTCCACCTTCTAAACGCATAGCAAAGCGAATACGCACTACCTCTAGCGCAGCCAGGTAGGGAGGTGTCACTGACGCGGTCGATTACATTAGTGACGAGCCTTGTAGCGTGCGACCGCGTCTTTCAGTGAGGCGAGCTTATCCGCTTTGCGCGTGAGGGAAGACTTTGCTGGTGTAAGAACGTCTAGAGTCATCTGAGCGCGAGGGGTTAGCGACGAAGTGTCAAGGATGGAGCGGAAACACACAAAATAAGAAGGAAATACTACAGTAAGGCTCGGGGTTGAAGCTTGAAGGACAGACGACTCATTCTCGGGCCGAAAACAGCCAGGCAGAATTGGAGAAGAAAAAATAAGATAAAATGAAAACAAAAAATGGCAAGAAGAGATGAACAAACATACCCCCTGCTCTTTGCAACGCGTTTCGTCAGCGCGGTGCAGGTCGATCTGGGCATCGAGATCTGCACGCGTCATGCGCGCGAGCCGCTTGAAGTCCGTGCATGGCACCTCTATGGCAGCTTTAGCGGCCTCCGTCATCTTAGAAACGGCGACCACCTCTGCATCGGGCGCAGCATCGATTTCCTCCACCATAGCTTCTCCATCGGCGGCAGTTGTTGTCGTCTTGGGCGCGGGCGTCGCGGTCTCGCCGTCGGTGTACGACGCGAATACCTCTGGCGCCGCGTGGGGGACAGACGGCAACACTGTTGTGGAAGGTCCCGGAGGAGATGATGCATCAGATATTGAGGCGGCTGGAGGTATTGGGGATGAAGCGACAGGACGCTCCACTTGGGAAGAGGTGTATGAAGGTGTTGGAGTTGCATATTTCAAGGAAGAAGCGGCCGGCGCAGAGTCAGAGACGGTAGACGGCGAGTCAGGTGCACAAGGAGCGGTATTGTGAGTTGTGGTGGACGACACTGGGTTCGATTTTAGCATTGTTGAGGGTGAGGGTGTCGCTTGGAATGATGGTGTGTCCGGTTCTGCGTCGACTTCAAGCGTTTAATACAACGTATCAGATTATATACGCGAGCAGTGACTTACCATATCTTTCTATTTCTCGGGCACCCCTACCGGGGACTTTGGAGTTTGTATTGACGGGAGCAACGGCGTCTGTCACTGCACTGGATGTATCAGTTCAGGATCCATCTTGGAACCATATTCAAGCACACCCAGACCATTCTCCGTACGAAGTCGACTTTCAAGTCGCTTGTACCGGTCATGGAGACTATGCACACGACTCGAGGCGCGTCGGACACCAACAGTGCGCACACCGTCCTGGACGATCACGACGTCGTTTCCATGCGTTACAGACAGACAGCCTCGCAAGAACTTGGGAAAAATGTGTTTGAACATTGACGCATGTCAAGATATGTGTAATGTGCGCGTCGAAGACCAGGATATCGAGAGGTAAATAGATGACTGACTCCTGAGTCGCGTCGTCCAGTAAACGTTGTGTAGCCAGTTCGGATTATTCGCACTACGTAGGAAGAATATAAATTCTGTATACCTTCCGATGAATAGATGATGGGCGCCGGCACGAGCGCCTGGATGACAAACGACAGGCACTAGCGGCAGTACTTATGAAAGTTCAAAGAGAGGTGGGAGAGATGGGAAAACGTTACCTAGGGATTCCACTCGGTGAGTCATGGATTTGCAGGGCTCGTCGCGCTTTAACTTTAACTGTATTTCTGGAGACTAAGTTCGGGTATGTGATTTTGATAGAACTGAATCCATTTCTCCTGAGAGTTTGCATACTCGTTCGCCGTGCTTAGCGCATTCCTGCTTGATGATACAGGCCTCAGATTATGCGGCAGCTATATGCAGACCTTGCATAATCACTTTTCAAATCAACTTCCCATGTCGACGTTCTCCACCTTGAACATCCCATCGATCGCCTAAGTGCGAAAGATTGAAACGGTCGATATTTTGTTGCCCTACTTCTTACATCTCTACATACGTCTTTTTACATAATCATTTATCTTACATGTACATCGCGATAGCAATCCCGAGACATAATAATGACAAAAACCACTCATACTCTAAGACCAAATCAGATAACATATCAAACGGAAGAGATTCCCTTACCATTAGACGGTGCCAGACTGAGCAATGACTACCTTCGCCTTGGTTGCGCCGGACGCAGAGCCAAGGGATTCGATGTTCTTGACAACATCCATACCTTCGACTACCTCCCCTGTGGCATACACACATGAGCAAAAAAGAGTTGACTCCACATAATAAGTACTTACCGAAGACGACGTGGGCACCATCAAGCCACGACGTGACGACGGTCGTGATAAAGAATTGAGAGCCGTTGGTATTCTTTCCCGCATTCGCCATGGAGAGGAGACCAGGCTTGGTGTGCTTGAGTTGAAAGTTCTCATCTATACAACAAGTATTCAGGAACCATTTGACACCACTGCACAAAAATTCTATTCACCAGCGAACTTCTCGCCATAAATACTCTTGCCACCTGTGCCGTTACCGCGGGTGAAATCACCACCCTGCAGCATGAAATTGGGGATTACACGGTGAAAAGCAGAGCCCTTTGAAGAGTCAGCGCGTTCCGCACACGTCCTCATCATACGAGCCTGCAGACCTGGTAACCGAACCCATGCTGACCAGTCGCGAGCTCACGGAAGTTGCGCGCCGTCTGCGGGACGACATCATCGAACAGCCTGAAGACGATGCGGCCGGCAGGCTGGTTGTTGATGGCGATGTCAAACTGCAGGCGGACACGAAAACCAGATTAATCTGTATTCTCACGCGAATGGGTAGCATGAGAGACTCACGTAGACGTTGGACATGGTGGATATCAGAGATTGGGGTGAAGGAAAGGCTTTGCAGCGTCTGCCACCCGTTTCGAATTTATATCGATGTCTGCAGTTTGCGGCAGTTGCCGACATCGCGATGATCAGTGACGTACATGCGGCTTACGTAAACGTACTCCATCGATTTCGAACCCCCATCGCGTTCGACTGTTCGACCCCAGATCCCACACTAAAATGGAGCGGTTCCAGAGTGATGGGATAGCGCTCGCAGTGGGAAAAACTGGCAAACGGACGTCACGTTTGAAAAATAAAAACATACCTCGCGACGAGAAGGCAAAAACGTGCAAAAGACCTCTGAGAGAAGGGGAATCCACTGTATCAGTGCGTGTACCCTCAGAAGGGAATATGAGCTAAGGACATAGCCACGTTAGTTTCCCGAAGGGCCAGCGAGTGACCCTTTCACGAGTCAAGACCCCAGGATTTCGGAAGGATTTGTGGCTGTCCAGCTAGCCTCCATGCGGCTGCATGTGCCTGAAGACAACACTGAATGAAGCGCTGATACCGGAACCCGAGGCAGTCATATGCACGAGCTGCCACACGTCCTTATAACGACCTTGATAGCATGAAATAATATTTTCGCAAGAGAATATGTAGACAATCCGAGCCGTAGCTCGTCGCGTTCACAAAGCCCTACGCAGTAGGGTTGCCGAGGGTTTCCGTGAAGTACGTGTTTGAGTCCCACAGGAACGTCTGCACATCGGAGTAGTTGGAAGAAAGCGACGCGACGCGACTGGCGAGTTTCGAGTTGAAGCCGCTGATCACGCTCTTCTCTAGTGCCTGCGACGAGGACGACTGGACGAGCATCTGCGAGGCGTACGAAGATTGCATCAGCATATTGGAGGACTCGCAAAAGCACCTACGAGTGGAGAGCGGTCGATGAGCGGGACGTTGATGAATAGAAAGCTGCGTCCACCAGCTTCGCCGTGCATACAGTTCAACGTCCTCGTCAATGAGAACACAAAATGATGGTCCTTACCACTACGACAGGACAGAATCAGCAACATCATGATGTGCGATGATAGTTGAAGGACGACTCACAAACTTATTGATCAGAGCGAAATACCGATCCGAGAAGCTGGAGAAAAGGCTCAGCGCAACTTGCATACACACAAACAGTTATCAGCGCACGCATCACGATCAACACCTTCGCACTACGAGTTTCCGATGCCATTGATGCCGATCCACACGGAAAACAGAGCGTTTGAACTCGTCCAGTCGACGCTCAGGCTGCCCGCACTCGCGCCCGCCCCTATCAGGAACTCGTTCACTTGGTCCGTCAAGGAGAGGACACTTGACTTATACAGTGCGACGAGACTCGCGTTGATCGTCGCACCGCTGTAAGTCTGAGGGTTGAGTGCCATTGGGGTCGAATTCCGTCTGCGTGTATGAGACCCCGCTGAATTCGGCAATGAGTGAGAGAATCGAAGGCTCGACTGCGACGCACAAACAGAACCGATAGTTCTGTGCCAGGACGACAGAGGAGGTCAGAAGCAGTGCTTTCAGTTTGAAGTACACTTCGAGAGAACGTTTTCGAAAATATGCGGCGAGAACGAGAAACGGATGGTGGAGGGACACGTCGGGCATGTATAGCCTGGTTGTTTGCACACAGTAATCTGAACCTCGTGATCCAACGCGGGGAAACGGCGGTCGTCGACTGTACGGCGGCGAAGATGGAACATTTATGAGGGGTGATCATATTTTTCTTATAGTTGGTTCGTTATCGGCACTCCAGGGACAAACGATGCAACGATTACCATGAGCATCGGGTAAGAGGCCATGACAATGTTACTGCTTGCTAGCATTCTGCATGTGCATGGATTAAGGACATTCGAGCAGCATGGAAAGATGGAAAACAGTTTTTCAGACATGATTCTGTTCGGGCTCCGGGTCAACGACCTGGTTGGTGACGACCATTGTAGATTGTGCTCGTGGACTACATTAGGAAGACATGTACCTGAAGAACGGCTGTCAGTGAGGTGCTTAGACAGGTCGTATACTTTGTGAGCAGTGCAGAACAGCTGAAAGTGTGGTCGGGGTCGATATTAGCTCTGACAAAAGGTTACTGCAAATCCCCGAGACGATCTCCGATGGGACTAACCTGACACTGTTTTAACTTCTGTTGGACTTGGGTCACATATGAATACCAAGACGCATCAGCCTCCTGGATTCTCCTTGAGAAAGTACAAATGTGAACACGTATTTCAAGATAAAGTTAGAGTACCTAGCTTACCCTAGAGATTGGCATCAGGCTGGCCGCGCAAGTACTTAGCACTTAGTAGCCGCAGAAGTGTGACAGCGGAGTCGGCAAAACGAGGGAGTTTACATAAAGATGGATGATCGCCGTCTAAAACAAACACTGACCGAGCAACATCGCCGTCGGTTGCTGGCAGCGCTTGAGTTCAAGTTTATTGCAGCCAACCATTCATTTGAAAAAACCAGTAGATACATCTTACTGATTTTTCTGCACGGCTATATCGGACGTTATGGTCGCATCTATTCTCCCTCAAGAGCTTCTGGACCATATTCTGTCTTTTCTGGTACGCGACAGCGGGACCCTGGCGGCTTGCTGCTCAGCATCAAAGCTTTTCTCCGAGACTTCTAGATCTATCCTATATCGAAGTGTTCACATCGAAGAGCACACTCTTAAGCGCAAGAGCATGTTTGTTCAACTGCATCCCCACCTTGCATTTTATGTCCGCGAAATACATATATTCGCGCCGCCCGGCCTTAGCGTGCCGTGGATCTCTCGGTTCGACCCTAGCATTCTTGATACAGCATCCAGGCTGGACAAGCTCTCGTTCTGCGGTGTTCAATGGTCCCAAGTCCCTGGCCGCATTCGCGACTTCCTGTTGCGCGTCGACGCCACAATTGTCGAACTGCATGACTGCCTCATGCATCCCTCAGACGTGGCCGAATTTCTGTGCTCCTTCCCCTCCCTGAGAAAGGTCGTCTTGGTCAATGTAACGTGGCCTGCTGAGAGTTCACACGATGTGGACACCATCTGGCGTCATACTGGCGCCGTAGCCCGCTCCCCGTTGTGTGAGGTCAGGCTGCATGAATTGGAGGTCTCGGCGCATAATGGGAACGTCGCGGTACGGATTCTGCTCGAAGATGCCTTCAATCTGTCCAAGCTGCACACCCTCGCTCTTCGGACAACGTGCCGTCTTTCTGACCCTCTACTTCACGAGCTCGTACGCCGCGCACCAGACATCCTGAATCTGTCACTCAACGTTCCGTTTGAAGGTGCGACTCGCGTTGATGATGTTGATGTGTCTTCTTGGCTCTGACGTCCTGGTACCAGCCGCCGATGCACACCTGTTTACGGGCCTCTTTCCGCGTCTCGAATCCTTGTGCCTGTACGACGTGAGAATCGGATTCGACGATGAAATGTCCGGTCCGAATTCCATTCTGAGACTCATCTCCGACTCGCTGTCTCTGCCGCATTCTCTTTCCCGTGTCATGATGGGCGTCTCGGTCTGTCTCAAATCGAATGCGTCTGATTCGTTCCCTGATAGCACTACCGATGTCGAGTGGACGGCGCTTGATCGCTCGCTCGACTTTGTCCCGCATGTTATCGTACGTGTCCTGTGTGGCACAAGGGTCTCGGGCGTCGTAACGTTCAGGCACCCGCCGAAGCCCAGCGTCGGTCCGGAGTTCGTGGCCTACACAGTCAGTTGGTTGCGCAGCACTGGAATGCCGCTAGCGCATGCGCGGGGCGCGCTGGAAGTGGACATCTCGACGTGGTGAAGAGCAATTTTTTTCTGCAAGGAATGTATATTTATCGATGGAAAGGCGGTACGTTATCATATACACTGGAAGTCGACGGATGTTTATAATTGATGATCGCATTATACAGCATGCACGTAGATTTGGACCTGGTTTGACCTCTCAAATCTACGAGCATCACTTTGCATGGCTTCATCAAAAGTGTATCGTTCGTACAGTCAAACTTATTAATTCCGGTTCTTCTTGAGCTCGGAGAGTGCCACACCTTGTTTGGCCGGACGTCCTGCTCTATAAGTATATACCACGGTATAGACGTACTCCAGCTTTCGTAACCACACTCTTGGCAGCCTGGTGATTCTTCTGGGTTTTTGAACTGATGCACTATCCTTTTGTGTGAAGACCTTGTGCTGGGCAATGTATCCGCTGCTAGAGTGTGCAGCCATATTCTTCTACTCAGCCCTTTCGCACGCAAAACCTCTTCCATTCCTTAGCGCACTCGACCATGTCTGATCGTTTACCTTGTAGATTTGCACGTGCTCGCGGCTTATTTTATTATCGTACCGGAGTTGCGCTCTGCGTCTTATGTCATTATGTAACACTGGTCGGTGGGGCAGGCTCAAGAAATGCAGGTTAAATTTGATGCAGGGGGATCACGGGAGGACGCTGTTACAGATAGCTGCACAGCCAAGGCCCGCAATAAGTTACAACATTTGTCGAGAACGAGCACGACAACACCTTCACATCATCGTGTAAAGCATAGATGGCATGCATGAATTGGAAACGTTCGGCTCGGAAGTAAAATCTGAGTAACAAATGTAATCTGCCAATCCGTTAGAGAGCTGGTACTCATTCCAAGATCAAAATATAACCCACCAAAACATCATGAACATAGACAAAACATCATAGAAATCCGATTATTTACTTGAAGTTGAGGCACTGTACGAAGTAAACCCTCTCGGAGACACGTACGCCCGAGATAACACGCTGCTCTGTGCTATAGCATTAGCAAGCCTCTCGCGAACGGTATTTCTAATGTTTGGAATCATCGATGCGATCGGCATAAGTGACAACTGTGAATCATCCTGCTCAAACGAAACCATAATACTGCCGTATTTGGACGTGATCTCGAGCTCGTCGCCGTGCCAGCCGTCCTCGTCGGCCATCCACTGGGAACAGTCTCCAACGAAACTGGTGCGTACATGGCCTACATCGCTGAGCAGTGTCGTCTGATCTACAAGCGTGCCGCGGAAAGACATGGTTCCATAACTACTCTTCGTCGTCACGGTGCCACGGAATGTGTGTGGCAAATACAATTGAACGCTGCCGTAATGCGCGTCGATTACAATGCGCAGAGCTCGGCGTGGTACACCGTCAGAGTGCTACGATGAGGTTAGCGAATCTATGTATAAGACCAAACTGCTACCACTCACCAACTTCAACGTCACAGATCCATATGGAGACTCCGCACGGATTGCCGCTTTCTTCCCAACGAAGCCAGTGGGAGGAATACCGGCCACCGTCACATCGGCATCGATAGATCCGTATGTGGAGCGCAGAAAAACGTCGCTGCGCTTCTCAGGGGTCTCGCCTTCAGGGAGCGACGGTATAAAGCGCTGGGGAACGGTCAACGAGGGATCCACCACAAAATTTCCGCGCACGGAATCCTTCACGCGTTCGACGTAAACATAACGAGTCGCGAAGGGCAGTCGGACGGGAGGTGGCGGGACTTGTCTTGATAGGGAAGGTCCTGGAGTAGGACCTGGAAGCGGCATGAATGGCGGGTCGTCGTGCCGTCGGTGATCGTCGGCTTTGTCTGCGGGATCAACGTGCTTGCGTACGCCACTGAAACGGGCGCGGGACGGGGGGTTGGGACGGGCATCATCAGCATATGGAGTGTATGCAGGCGGTGCGTCGTCTGGTGTATTCTAATACTTCTGAGTGAGTTTCGCTCTCTTCTCGTTATCAAACAGGATCAATAACCTGAGCAAAGGTGGGATTCATGTTGAACTGCGGCTGCATTCGAAGACCAGATCGTCAAGTCGTGCAGTTGTGGTCGCAGAGGGAGCGTGAGGTAAATTCGAGCTCGAGCGCTTATGAATGGAGGAAGGGCTGTGCGTACGCCTTGCGGTCAATGCGTGGCGTGAGCAGAGAGCAGACATAGCCTTGATTGGGCCTAGAGTCTCCGCATTAATTAGAGTTTCCCTGATTAGGGTTGATAACGCATGTGAACGAGATC